>MJUT01023306.1:72826-89733 GCA_002080005.1 Gigantidas platifrons
CCCTGGTCTCTATCATATTATGTTTCACAACAAAACAACCCTGGTCTCAAATTGCCTCAGCATCAATCAATGTTCCATGACGCAAATAAACACAAATAACGTAAATAAGACATGAGTCCTCATACAAACAACTGGAGGTAAAGACGAACCTAACATAGTTTTTGATTGGAAAATCTTAACATCTTATTCTCGACGTCATGAAGCATCGATTGATGCTGAGGCAATTTGAGACCAGGGTTGTTTTGTTGTGAAGCATAATATAATAGAGACCAGGGTTGTTTTGTTGTGAAACATAATATAATAGAGACCTGGGTTGTTTTGTTGTGAAACATAATATAATAGAGACCTGGGTTGTTTTGTTGTGAAACATAATATGATAGACGTCGTTGATTGTGGTTTTAATTGCTAACTACATGGGTTCACCGAGCAAATTGATCAAAGCCATAATTAGTTAGACCATAATGTTGTATCGAGTACACCTCGCCATGAACGGAGTTCAAACTCACTACTTTAGTGGTGAAATGCACTGATTGCGCAGATAGTTGTAAATCCAACTACCATATGATCACGACCACAACGGCCCCTCAGAATTGGGAGAATCATACAACTATAATTAGGTAGAATCAAAAGGAGCTGTCGTGGTGGTCAGCGTAAGGTAGTTACATTTACAATTACTTATGCAATCAGTGCTATCACCACTATTATTATATGATTGAACTTTGTCTAGTTTCTAATTGGCTGAAATCAACTTGAAAAGTAAGGCGTACGTGCGATGTCAACCTCAAATGAACTAAAATTAGCTCATAGGTAGTGTGGATTGTAATGTCACCCCAATTTGGGCTAAAAATAGAAATATAGATTCCAGAATTCCACGTTCCAATCAAATTTTACGTCTCTCGGCAACATTGGCCAATCAGGGAGTGTCTTTCATCCGGGGTTCCTTGACGTCATTCTCTATCAGAGAGTGCTTGTTGACGTCTGTACATAAAAAAATAATAAAATGGACAATGAATTGTCGTCTGCACGGTTTGCCACAGTGGACGAGGCTGAATTCAGAAGAATCTTGAAAGAAAAAGATTCCAAAAACACGCGTAGAGCAATAAATGTACAGTAGCTGTCAAAATATTCCGGACATATTTAAAAGCTAAAAATATGCCGGAAACGTTTTTTTCCCATGTATAATCATATAATAAAACGTTCATTGACTTTGGAATAGGTTGCTACTGGGATTTATCAACCATCAAAAAGCAATATTCACCTCGCCTTCGGCTCAGTGAATATAACTTTTTTCAGGTTGATAAATCCCTGTAGCAACCTATATCAAAGTCAATAATTGTATAAGGTTGTGAGTTCTAGTCCCGCTCAAGACGAAGTGCATTCGATACAACATTTTGTAATAAAGTGTGTCAGTATCTTACGACAGGTCGGTGGCTTTCTCCGGGTCATCTGGTTTCATACACTAGTAAAACTAACCTCCACGATATATCTGAAATTCGTTGAAAGTGGCGTTCAATACCACAATCCTAACCCCCTCAAAATTCAGTCTATACCTGTTGTATTGTTACTATTTGCAGATGTTAACAACCTCGTGACTATAATCGGTGGCATAATGACAAGTCTATTTATACCAGTTATACTGCTACTTGTTCGTAATTATGTAAGAAAAAACAGGAAAAATGGTCCTAGCGCTGATAGAAATCCTGGAGATGGGGCAGACCAGTTAGATGGTAAAGATAATGACAAGGGTGACGACGACGACGATGATGATGATGATGATGTAGCAGGTATGTCGTAATATAAAAAAAAACTCTAAGCAAACCATATAAGCACATGGTACCTATAACTATAAGTAAACATCAAATAAATAATGACGGGTCAAAGACATAGTGCTTGACAATTAAAAAAGTCAAAAACAACAGAAAACAAAACCCCCCCAAATAAAAACGATATAAACAAACAAACAAACAACTAAAAACAACAAAACAAACCAAAACAAACAAAAACAAAATAAAACAAGCGAGAAAAACTAACAATAAAAAAAACCAACAAAACAAAGCAAATAAGGGTAATAACACAATTACCGAACATACAAGCAAATTAGCGATCGATGTATTGTTTACCCTCATCTAAATACATAATTCATATCATTTATTGACACTTTTTCCACTGTATTCTGACACATTTACAGCAGGAAACAGTTATCAAAGCAATCAGTAATTTACACGTTTATTAGTTCTGATGCGTCTTCGCTCCAGCACATGACCATGTACATATCCCCGATACACAATCAAGGGGAGACGAATCAAACAATTAGTACAAAACAAGAAAATATATTTCAATATGCGAGATTTAGTTGTTCTTTTCTTGCGATTTTTGCCCGTTCGCTATTTTCGCATTTTCAAAAGTATTGCAAACAAATCGAATTTACAGTAATTGAATGTCAATGATATTTTTCAGATTCTGGATCAGTTCATCAAAACTTGTTGAGTTCACCAAGACCATCATTCTTTGGTTCTGATATTTCCTTTCATTCGGCTGTGTCAACGGTGTAATAGAGGGTGGTTATTCTTCTATAATAGTTCTGACATCTTTCATTCAGCTGTGTCAACGGTGTAATAGAGGGTGGTTATTCTTGTATAATAGTTCTGACATCTTTCATTCGGCTGTGTCAAAGGTGTAATAGAGGGTGGTTATTCTTGTATAATAGTTCTGAAATCTTTCATTCGGCTGTGTCAACCGGGTAGTAGAGAATGGTCATTCTTATATAGTAATTATATGGTATATTAAAACGATAGAATATACAAATTGAACTATGTATTTAGTAGTTTTATATGTCAAGATGAATGCTAGACAGCGGTATCATTTTGTGAGCTAGTTTGTATGTCAAGATGAATGATGGGCAGGGATATCATTTTGTGAGGCAGTTTGAATGTCAAGATGAATGATGGGCAGGGGTATCATTTTGTGAGGTAGTTTGTGTGTCAAGATGAATGATGGACAGCGGTATCATTTTGTGAGCTAGTTTGTATGTCAAGATGAATGCTAGACAGGGGTATCATTTTGTGAGGTAGTTTGTATGTCAAGATGAATGATGGGCAGGGATCTCATTTTGTGAGGTAGTTTGTGTGTCAGATGAATGATGGGCAGGGATATCATTTTGTGAGGTAGTTTGTGTGTCAAGATGAATGATGGGCAGGGATATCATTTTGTGAGGTAGTTTGTATGTCAAGATGAATGATGGGCAGGGATATCATTTTGTGAGGTAGTTTGTGTGTCAGATGAATGATGGGCAGGGATATCATTTTGTGAGGTCGTTTGTATGTCAAGATGAATGATGGGCAGGGATATCATTTTGTGAGCTAGTTTGTATGTCACGATGAATGATGGGCAGGGATATCATTTTGTGAGCTAGTTTGTATGTCACGATGAATGATGGGCAGGGATATCATTTTGTGAGGTAGTTTGTATGTCTAGATGAATGATGGGCAGGGGTATCATTTTTTTAGTTAGTTGTGTATGTCAAGATGAATGATGGGCAGGGGTATCATTTTGTGAGCTAGTTTGTATGTCACGATGAATGTGGGACAGAGGTATAATTCTATGAGCTAGTTTCTATGTCAAAATGAATGCAGAGTAGGGCGGGGGAATCATTTTGCAAGCTAGTTTGTGTGTCAAGATGAATGCAGGGTGGGTCAGGGATAGCACTGCATGAGCTAGTTTGTATCACAAGATGAATGCAGAGTGGGTCAGGGATAGCATTTGTTTTTGCTTAGTTGTGTATCAAATTATGCTAAGGATTGTATTTGTTCTTCCTTCAGTCAGATATAGATCAATCATACTTTTAGATTTGATTCCCAATTATTTCCGTATGTAGATGTAGAATATAAAATATTACGCATTTGGTTTGTTTTGTATCTTGTTATTGTATCAAATATTACGTGTTTTGTATCTTGTGAACTTATCAAATATTACGCAACATTTTTATTTTGTTTTGTATCATGTGATTGTATCAAATATTACGCAACATTTTTTTGTTTTGTATCCTGTGATTGCATCAAATATTATACAACATGTTTTGTTTTGCATCCTGTGATTGTATCAAATATTACGCAACATTTTTTTGTTTTGTATCATGTGATTGTATCAAATATTACGCAACATTTTTTGCTTTGTATCCTGTGATTGTATCAAATATTACACTTTTTTTTTGGTTTTGTATTCTATGATTGTATCAAATATTACGCAACATTTTGTTTGGTTTTGTATCCTGTGGTTGCATCAAATATTACACAGCATTTTTTTTGCATCCTGTGATTGTATCAGATATTACGCAACATTGTTTTTGTATCCTGTGATTGTATTTTAAGATCTTAATATTGTTCGTTACATTAATGTCACTCCTTAATAAATTTAATCATTTTAATTTAGCTCACCTGACCTAAGAGGCCATGAATGCTTTTGTCATTGCACTGTGTCTGCCCAATGTAAACTATTTTAAAAAATATTCTACTTTGGTAACAACTTGGGATGAATTTCAACCAATGTTAATTTGAACCATCATTAGAGTGTTTGTCTCCAAAAATGACCCTGCCATTGATACAAATGACTACGGTTACAAAGATAGAACACATGGGTAACATGCATCTACACACTCAATAAAGCCAAAAGTTTCCTTGTTAATGAGCTGAAATTTCAACAGTAGGTCCATTTAATGAAAGGTATTACTTTGTTACGATTTTTGCTCTAAATATGCAAATTAGGCTGATTTTCACAAAAAATAAATCATTTAAATATCCTCTTTTAAAAAGCTAACCCAGATTTAAGCCAACCTTGCAAGGACGGTCCTCGGGTGGTCCCCTTTCAAAATCGTATCCGATAACGTTTACCTCCATGCAATATGACCACATTTATTTCAAACGACCAAAGCTGTTGCATTTTAAATGAAATTAGTTGAAATGTGGAACAGTTTTATGCCAATGATTTGAGGTTTTTCCATGAAATTTGTAATCTTGGCCATTTGTTTTCGGTCAAATAAGCAAATTAGGCATATTTCAACAAACATTGATCCTCTGAAAACACTTTAACCACATTGGTGATGTAATTGGTAGCATTCTTGTCTCGAGTGCAGTAGATCGTGGGTTTGAGCCCCGATATGGCCAAACTAAAGACTATTACATTGATATATGCCGCTTTTCTGATAAGAATTCAACTTTAAGGAGAAAGAGCAAAGACTTGTTGGTTCAAAATTATGATAATGTGTCCGAGTGGAGTGACATGTCTACACGCGGACTGTTATTTCAGTGATCTAGTAAACAACTTAATCGTGTTGGTCTAGTACAAAGCGGACATCATCATAATTCCATTGAATTTAACTTTTTCCCGCCAGTTTCCCGGTTGTTGACTGATTTTGTCTGTTTATTGATTTATGAGTTTTGACTTTCCCTTTGGAAGATTGCTCTGTGTTCGGTAATTTTGTTATTACCCTTATTCGGTAATTTTGTTATTACCCTTATTCGGTAATTTTGTTATTACCCTTATTCGGTAATTGTGTTATTACCCTTATTCGGTAATTTTGTTATTACCCTTATTCACCATGTCATAGCTGACAAATTGCTCATTTTGCGTTGCAAACAACAATCACTCATCGATCACTCAGTGAAAACCCATGGTCAATTTGAACCAAACTAGGGATATGTGATCATTAGGGTATGCATCACATGATCCCCATCAACTATCCAACATGGCTGCTTCTAGAGTTAATAGAATAAGAATATGTATTAACCTAATCATGTGAGAGCCAGAAATCGGGAAAACAATCATATGAAAAGTATGTAAGTCATTAACATATTTACAAATATAATGCAATCATACCCGAATCACACTTGAGGCTGTCATGGTCGTGATCGTTAATAGTTGGATTTACAACTACCTGTGTAACAAGTACCTATCATTACTAAAGTTGTGAGTTGGTGATATGTACTCGATACAACATTATGGGGTAAAATGTGTCAGTAACTTGTGTCATGTCGGAGGTTTTCTCCGGGTACTCCAGTATCCGCCACCAATAACACAGACCACCACGATATGACTGAAATATTGTTGAAAGTGGCGTTAAACACTATAACCCTAACCCAAATATATGTAAAATTATTGTCATTAAATATTTTTTGCACTATTACTTGTTATTTTCCAAATATATGTACTAAAGGTGTGTTTTTTTATGTTTATACCTGAACTTCTATAAATTACATTATTTAGGAACTGGAAATTTCTAGCATAAATAAACATTAGAGAATACTGAAGGGGCAATCAAAATGGACAATCCAGAGAAACTGGCAATAAAGGGAACATATAAAGACGGAGACAAACAATGTACGTAATAAGCCATATATGTGCTGAAACATTGATTACTGGGTAGAAGATACCCTCGTAGTCCACAAGTAGTGGTATTGTGACCCTGTAATAGTAATCATGACGTAGATCTATATTAATATAGTGCACACCATGCGTTTCTGGAATAACTTCGTTCATAAAATAGCAAGTAAGCATGGGCGATAGGCATGTTGCCAGTCATGAATGGTAACAACTGTTCTCTGCAATATTGAAATCATTGCGATTCTTTCCAATTCATCAAAAAATTGGATATCATTGTTTGTTTCGTTGAAAATGCAATAAAGTTGCCAATAGTCGAACAAGTTTAGATCGATACCCATTTGGTACTAATTATGTCACCAGCTGGTTGACTTTTACATTTTAGTCTCCAAGGAGACCATTTATCTTTTTTAGCTGTTTTATACTAATTGCTATACAAATAATTAATTGAACGATATGTTTGTACAGCAATATACTATGTTCCATTTTGTCTTCTACGCTGATACATAAGTAGATGCAAATACATATACGTGCATTCGTTACTTTAAATTATTTGTCTTTCCAGTCTTTTGATTTTGATCGTACCTGATGAAGGTTATTCCAGAAACGCGTCGTGCGCACTAAATTTGATATCTACGTTTCTATTGCTATTGCATTGTCAATGTGAATATTTTTATCGTTTCTGTGACAGTATGGAGTCTTTCAATTAGAAACTGAACTGTGCTGTTTTATGCGTTCTTTATAATTGTTTGACTGTAGGAAATCTATAGATTTTGAGAGGAGTAACGCCACGATATAGTTAAAATACTGAAAATCTATCAATCAATCATGAGAGGAGTATTTATATCATACTTATTGGATTTTACCTACACGTATGACAAAGATGAAGTAAGCATACAAGGTCCACGAATAATTATAGGATTTTATTTCTTGTCAGTTTAAAGCTTTTGTAGACATAAAAATGTGAAAAACGAGACGTATTTGATATGATAAATATCTATATATTATTATATAAGTATTTTAACATATTGTCTATCCAACAAACATGAATAAATCTTAATAATAATATGATTTATGTGAAGTGTTAGAATGAACCACTTTAGTATTTTCACTACAGGAGAAGGTGTGCTATTTGTTTATTGGTATACTTTCCCCTTTCTTACTTATCTATGTTTATAGTTTTATTTTTCGTAATTGTTATGTACGTTCATAGCCGGTATAGGTTTGTGACATAATAATATTTCGCATCGATGTATGATTGCGCATGACTTCTTAAGGTGGTACCATACACTTCAGGTAAAATATGATCTGCTCGTTTAATTTTCTTATTTGTTTGGCAGTGTGTTTGAATATATTCACTGTAATAAATATAAAAATGTTAGCAAATTCCAACCAACAGACTCAGAGCTATACATTCACCAGCCACATAGCAGCTTTTCTCTCTGTGGTTTTGATCACCGAGATGCTTGACATCTGCACACAAACATCATGTGATCAAAACGATCAACTGATTTTAAAGAGTTATCTCCCTGTAGTGTATGGTACCCCCTTAATAAACACACTCATTTGAGGAGATGGGTTGTACTTATTATTGAAGGCACTAATGTGGCTGTTGTGTGTAGAACAGCAGTACAAATGTTGTTTCTTTACTATAATTTGCATCTTAGTCTCAATGTTGGATAGTCCTTCATGTTCATGTTCATTTACATTAACATAGTGTCTTACTAACTAAAACTGTTGTACGATTGGAAGAAATTGCTACTTAAAACGTAAATGCCATCAAGAAAAGGTTTGTTTTCCATGTCTCAGATTTTCATTAAAGACGTACTAGTGGAAATAAGCAACAATTCTAATTAAATCTCTGCGAATCGTGCCAATGTCATTTATCAGCTGTAATTTTAAAAATAAAACGTCATGTGATTCGAGAAACGTTCTTCAAACGTGCTAAAGTCATTTTCTCTTAGCACTTTCGTAATCTTTTATTTATAAAAACCAGTCTGGCGAATGCAAAGTTCAAATTTATTGAAAGCATGTTTACAATCAGTTAAAATGCATCAGTAGGTCCTTTTAAACATGTTGTTTATAGTGAGGTGAATCTGAATGTGTTAAAATATTTATGTTTCTATCTAAGTATTAGGAGTTATGTTGTTTAACGCCATATATTGTATCATAGTGGTCAGTTTCATTGGTGGAGGAAACCGGAGTACCTGGCGAAAACCACCGACTTCCCACAAGTCACTGACGAACTCTATCACATAATGTTGTATCGAATAATCTCATCATTAATGGGATTCGAACTCACAACCTTTGTGGTGATAGGCACTGATTGCACAGTTAGTTGTAAATTCAACTATCATACGTTCACGACCACCCTTTATTTAAGAAATATGTTACTCTGCATATAATGTTGCAATTATGAACATACCAAGTACAAAAAAAAAAAAAACATAGTGCTTAAAACAAATCAGTAGATTGGTTTTGTCAGTCAAATGTAGAAGCATTTACACGATTGCCCCTTTACCTGTTTGCAGTTGAAAGACGATTGGAAAATACCAAAGCTGAAACAAAATGGTAGTCCAGCGAAAATGCACCACCACGACAACTTTACAATGTGAAACAATCTCTTAAATATGAGCGAGCCCGATACATGTTATTTTAGAAAAGCGTCATGCGCATTAAATTGCATATCTACGTCTATTTGTCATCGCGTTGTCATTTGATTTAATGATTTTTGGTGTTTAACGCACATTTCAACAATATTTCAGCTATATCTTGGCGACCATCGCGTTGTTATTACCTCTGCTGGTGGACTACTATACACCGAGAGTATCATCCGACTATTAGTGAGTGTTTCGGCACTGACATTGTTTATTAGATTTCATAAGGTTAAGGTCATATGTAATCCAAGCTGATTTTGTAAGGTCATATGTAATCCAAGCTGATTTTGTAAGGTCATATGTAATCCAAGCTGATTTTGAAAGGTCATATGTAATCCGAGCTGATTTTGTAAGATCATATGTAATCCAAACTGATTTTGGTGTTTTGGATTACTAAGGTCATATGTAATCCAAGCTAATTTTGGTGTTTTGGATTACTAAGGTCATATGTAATCCAAGCTGATTTTGGTGTTTTGGATTACTTGCTCCAAACTACCATAGAGCATATCTGATGAAAGTTATTCCAGAAACGTATCGTGAGCACTAAATTATATATCTATGTTGTTATTAAATCAACAGAATGTCAAAATTATATATTTTCAGCTGTTGTTACTCTTTGTAATGGTATTATATATGTCTTCCTCCTGTGCCAAAGAATCGGAACAAAATAAATGTAAGTGTTCTTTTTTCAGTGTAAGATTACTATTATAAACATATCCCAACATCATATGTCATGGTCTTTTTGTGTTCAGTGGTTTGAGATGAGAGGTGATTGTTCCATTTATTGAAACTTGTTCAATTGTTGACCATCACTGTCTAAACTGTCCTTTCATAATGTGTGTAAAAATATCGTCCATTGTTATAATTATCCGCGGCCAGTAGAGATAACTTTATTCATTATGGTTCAGTTGCATAGAAAACTACAAATTATGCAACACGAACACACTAGTGATATTGATCGTAATAACATGTGCTGTTAAATCATCTGATATGGAGATCGTGCTGTCATACTGTTAACACAGAATCAACGATATGAACATACAATAAATAAAAAGTTGAAAATGAAGCAGTTGTATAAATGAATTTCATGAATCCTGCCACTTAACACTTAATTCTTATGATAAATGTTAATTGAATAAATACTCATGTAAACTTATCTTTTTATGACCATTTTGTAGTTCTCATAGGGAGACACAGCAAAGACAGTAGATGTGAAGGGTTTCATAGTGTCCTAGTTAACCAGACGTATACCTTGGAAACAGACAGATATGAAATTAACCAGTCTTGTCCAATGCTTTTCATTGGTATTGGAGAACACAATAACACATATGGCTATCAACACATGTGCTACAACATATTACAGTACAAAGTACCATGTGGCGTAAACAACACTGTTACAGTTCAAGCATTCTATTTAAGTATCCATGAAAATGGAACCGAGTGGTGGAGTATTAGTGTTAACAGTACTTCGGTAAGTACTATGCATATTTACTCTCCAAAAAAAGAAACGTAACATGTGAAAAAATATAATTTACTTCAAATTTTCAACATCATTTCAAATACAGAAATAAGCACTACATTACACTGAAATTTAGAACACTGATTGTTCAGACTTTAAAGTTCATTAAAATATCAAAATATATTACATTAAAGTCAATAGCGTTTAGATGACGTCACTTTATAGTTAATATCTGTTGTGCCCACCATTAGCCTGCAACACAGCACGGACACAGCAGCAGCCCAAGATCGTTACATCCGAGTACTTCACCTGAGAAACTGGACCGTGACAGCAAGAGAAACAGGATCAAATGTCCCAGGTCTCCGACGAATATCGACACAGACAGTCAGAAATCGTCTCCGTGAAAACTGCTACGCACTCACCAGAGGTCCTTACTTTGGTGCAGTACTGAGACGTCGGAATCGACTTGCAAGGGTCCAATGGTGCAACAGAGTAAGGGGCTGGGACCTGCAAAATTGGAGGTGATTCTGGTTCAGCGATGAATCAAGATTCATGCTGCAGACAAGAGATGGCTGTACACGTGATTTGACCCCAATCAAACATTTGTGGGATGATTTGGATCGACGCGTGCGCAGTCGTTAACCAGCGCCGTAAACTCTGCAAGAACTACAGCAGGCTATTGGTCAAGAATGAGGGAGAACTCCACAAGACTGTATTGGTCGATTTATCGAGTCTATGCCGAAATGTGTCCGTGTTGTGTTACAAGCAAATGGTGGGCACGACAAATATTGACTTTGAAGTGACGTCATCTGAAATCTATGAACCTTATTGTGATAAAGTTTGCCATTGTAATGAATTTCAAAGTCTGAACAACCAGTGTGCCAAATTTCAGTGTAATGTAATGCTTATTTCTGTATTTAAAATGATGTTGAAAATTTGAAGTAAATAATATTTTTCCACATGTTGCGTTTCTTCTTTTGGAGAGTATACTTAATAAATATAATTGTGACATACTGTAACTTTTTATACTGCACTCGGTACCTTTATTGGCCGTTTAGAGGTACAGGCAAACCCGTCCATGTGGTCACCTCTATTAAACAGTCACCTGTCTTATAAGGCCACGTTTTCTTTGTCCCAAAGGTGACCTCTTAATAAAGGTTTGGCTGTATATGTATAATCCTTTGGCAACGCTTGGTATTGATATAATAGACATATCTGTGTCTGATGAAGAAGGGGGTCATATTGATTGGTCGTGATCGTATGGTAGTTGGAATTACTGTGTAATCAGTGCCTATCACCACTAACGTCGTTAACTTCGAATCCATCTAGTGGCGAGGTGTACTCAATACAACATTATGTGATAAAGTTTGTCAGTGACTTACTACAGATCGATGGTTTTCTTCAGTTTCGTCCACCAATGAAATTAGCCGCCACCATATAGCTGCAATATAGTCGAAAATAGCTTTAAACTCCATAACCCTAACCATGTTGAAGGTCACAAAACGATCAAATTCCAACAAAATCAACATTTTACGCCATGCACGTACATTACCTGATATATGTATATTCTCGTGTAAATGTCGCTCTTTTCTGTAAATACGTAGATATCAAATTTAGTATACACGACGCGTTTCTGGAATAACCTTCATCTGGTTCGCTCAAAATCAAACAATTAAGAAGCAAAATAATTGAAAGTTTTGAGTGCAATAAAACCAAAAGGTCTAAACAAAATAGTCGAAATCGGCTAAGTTCACTTATCCCTGAGAGAGGAGAATCTTAATTTTATGAATAATTACTATGCTATGTTTCCGTATATTTTGTAGTTGTGCAATAAAATCTCAAGAGAATGTAGAAAAAAATATAATGACCTCCGTTAACTGAAAATATCAAGCCAAGCATTATAAAACGATCAGCATCTGCCATTGGTAAGGTTGAAAAATTTCCATACATATGCGTGAAAAGCGTCTCAACGTTCAACACCGATGTCAGACATTTTGTTGACATCCCTTCCCGAAAAAAAATCTTGAAAAAGGAAAAAAATGTTAAAAAACAAAAAATAATTAGCCAAATTGTTTATATATTAATTTTTAACATTTATACATAATGTACAAGAAAAGTTTTAAGATACCAAAGTAGTAATCAATCGAAAATCGTAAATCAAAGGACATGCAATAATGCAATAGTCAAAAGAAAAAGGAGACAAGGACAAACAATGACCTACAAAACATTATGCAAAAATAATCTAAAGATTGATCAACACGAACACCACTAAAAATCTGGGGTGAACTCGGATGCTCCGGAAGGGCTAGCAGTTCCTGTTGGGATAATGCTTCGATTAAACGACACTAACATCAATATATGTGGAAATCGTGCTGGACACCAGTATGTATAAATAAACATAAATAGCATTTATTAAACATTAACTCCCGACAAACCAAATGGGAGTGAAGATAAACCGAACATCGTTTTACGCGGAAATAGTTGCAATTTTTCTGGCGGCAAATGGTGTCTCGTATTAATTAAAAACAACATTTAGTAGTAATTTGGACCATTATATTGTTAGCATAAGTTACCAGTACACTGAAAAGGTGATAGAAAAAACATTATATTGAAAGGTTGGTAAGCATTTAGTAAGAAAGGATATGGATGTATATAAACATTAGAAACTATATGACTTTACACGTTGACACAAATTAAAGTAAAGAAACACATTTGTTATTGTTGTTCTTCATTTCACAGTCACATTAGGATGCTTCAGTAGTGAGAATAATCCATGTCCTAAAATGAGTGTGATTCGGGCCCTAGCATGCAGCTGTACATATTTGAGATCACGAAGTAGTTGTTTCTAATTGTAGATATAATTAATAATTTACATAGGAAAATAAATACAGATGCGACTAACAACCGTCAACTCATGTACAAAAATCGTTGACTGAAAACAATTTTGATTGATAAATCCTTCTGTACTTTCAGCCGTTTCATACTACCAATTTTCACTGTAATGATGTCTGGACGGCAGATTCGTCTAAACACCATATTTGTGCAGCTATACCCTTTATCCTGATGATACGCATGCACATTACAAATCCCGACTCCAGCCTTAGTTCAAGTATAATGTTCAGTACCGAATTACCAGGTTTGTAACTCATAATTAAATTCTCGTAATTTCATTTTAGTTTTTATACACATTAATGCAAGTGCAGAATATAAAATTACACCTGTCAATTCCGAACACCAATATAGTCCGGAATACACGGGAATTCAGATTACATAAATTAAATTTAGATATCAAATATCAGACATTGGAACTAATTTGTACATTTGAATGAGACAGTATTCCTGCTCAGTAATGGTTTACGCTTGACAGGTTTTGTTGTTTTAGGATCAGTCGAGATTACTTTACAGACAAACTTTGCTTGTAAACTGGTTTAGGCTTAATTTGATTTAAAACCATTGCATGCATTGATAAGTAAAAGTAATCAATCATCAAAAGTTAAACAGAAAGGTAGGCGTGGTTCAAAAAGGGAATGTCAAGCTTTAGGACTTGAAAAGTTGTGGTAGAAGCTTACAATTGATGGCGAAGTGTTGGGGCGAGTTTCAGTCAATAACCAGCTTTGGTAGAACATACAAGAGAACAAAACAGGAAAAATGTTCATTTGGCTTCCAAGCATGCTTGAGTAGCCATGATCCTCTCGATTTATTCCACACAAAGCCTATCCCGGTTCTTATATTCCCATTGAATACATCAGGCTGGTTTACGTTTTTGCATGAAATTATATTTGAGAACGTTACTTGAAATTAAGAGCTAAGGGTTTGTTTCGCCAAGAATTTGGATGGTCACTTTACTTCACTTTGTGGAAAGGTACATGGAAATCATACATGTTATATTCAAATTTGGAAAATATCCAAAAAGACTCAACGACGTATTAACCATTGAAAGAATGCTTTGCAACCGTATATTTGTGGAACCAGAAGAACAATAGCTATGACATGGAATAATTGAATATTATAATATTTGATATTTGATATTTACTTTTGGTAAGGACCCGGTGGCTCAATGAGTTAGGTAGGTGGATTACCTATCAACTCATACAAGTCTATCACCAATACGGTGTGGTTTCTCGCCCGGCTTGGTAAATTACAAAAGGGTGCACTCGACTCGCAGCCGCAAGTGATAAATCTTACCAGTTGTTTGCCCATGATCGGTGGATCTCTCCGGGAACTCCGGCTTCTTCCACTACTAAAACTGGTAGCCTTTATATAACTGATATTTTGCTGAAAGTGGTGTTAAACACAATCAATCAATAATCTCTCTCTCTCTCTCTCTCTCTCTCTCTCAATAGTACGTACGTCGTATAATGTCAATTTGTGTTACATCCCTATTACACGCCTTGAAATACTTTTGCCTTAATCTCAATCTATGTTATTTTTCAGAGTTTAAAGACGAAATTGTCACAATGCGAAACATCTATGGAATCCTGGCTCGTGATCAACATATAACAAGAGCTACCAACAATTGTGACTGCGTCGGATCCGTTTGTGAGAATTGCATCTGGGATGTGTTCAGAGTACTAGAAAGTGGCGATAAAGTAGAAAAGAATGACCTCAAAAAGATATATCTGGGTAAGAACAAAGAATTAAGAATTTTATGGTATCATAAATAAACGTTAGAGAATATCAAAGGGACAGTCAAAAGTTTACAGAGAAACTGGTAACATTGGGTACAACAAGACGATGACAAACAAATCAAAAACACAACACAATATGTGCTGGACACCATTGTACTCAAGCAATAACAAATAACGTAAATAAGACATGAGTCATCCTACAAACAACTGGATGTAAAGACGAACCTAACATAGTTTTTGATTGGAAAATCTTAACATCCTAATCTCGACGTCATGGAGCATCGATTGATTCTGAGGCAATTTGAGACCAGGGTTGTTTTGGTCTGAAACATAATATGATAGAGACCAGGGTTGTTTTGTTCTGAAACATAATATGATAGAGACCAGGGTTGTTTTGTTCTGAAACATAATATGATAGAGACCATGGTTGTTTTGTTCTGAAACATATTATGATAGAGACCAGGGTTGTTTTGTTCTGAAACATAATATGATAGAGACCAGGGGTGTTTTGTTGTGAAACATAATGTGATAGAGACCAGGGTTGTTTTGATGTGAAACATAATATAATAGAGACCAGGGTTGTTTTATTCTGAAATATAATATGATAAACGTCGTTGATTTTAATAATTATAGTTTTAATTGTTAACTACATTGGTTCACCGAGCAAATTGATCAAAGCCATAATTAGTTAGACCATAATGTTGTATCGAGTACACCTCGCCATGAACGGAGTTCTAACTCACTACTTTATTGGTGAAAGGCACTGATTGCGCAGATAGTTGTAAATCCAACTACCATATGATCACGACCATGATGGTCCCTCAGAATTGGTAGAATCATACAACTATAATTAGGTAGAATCATAAGGAGCTGTAGTGGTGGTCATCGTAAGGTAGTTAAATTTACAATTACTTATGCAATCAGTGCTATCACCACTAATGTTGTGAGTTCGAGTCGCGCTCAAGGCGAAGTGCACTCGATACAACATTGTGTAATAAAGTGTGTCAGTGTCTTACTGCAGGTCGGTGGCTTTCTCCGGGTCATCTTGTTTCATACACCAGTAAAACTAACTTCCACGATATATCTGAAATTCGTTGATAGGGGCATTCAATACCACAAGCCTAACCTCCTCAAAATTCAGTCTATACCTGTTGTATTGTTACTATTTGCAGATGTTAACAACGTCGTGACTATAATCGGTGGCATAATGACAAGTCTATTTATACCATTTATACTGCTACTTGTTCGGAATTATGTAAGAAAAAACAGGAGAAAAGGTCCTAGTGCTGATAGAAATCCTGGAGATGGGGCAGACCAGTTAGATGGCAAAGTTAATGACAAGGGTGACGACGACGATAATGATGATGATGGAACAGGTATGTCGTAATATAAAAAAAACTCCAAACAAACCATATAAGCACATGGTACCTATAACTATAAGTAAACATCAAATAAATTATGACGGGTCAAAGAAATAGAGCTTGACAATTGAAAAATAGCAAAAACAACAGAGAACATAAAAGCAAAAAAAAAAACGCTAAAAACAAACAAACAACAAAGCAAAAACACAAACAAAGCAAAAACAAGCAAAAACAAAACAAAACAAAACAAGCGAGAAAAACTAACAAACAAAAAACCCAACAAAACACAGCAAATATGGGTAATAACAAAATTACCGAACGCACAAGCAAATTAGCGATCGATGTATTGTTTACCCTCATCTAAATACATAATTCATATCATTTATTGACACTTTTTCCACTGTATTCTGACACATTTACAGCAGGAAAC
>MJUT01023306.1:91549-103190 GCA_002080005.1 Gigantidas platifrons
TGACATCTTTCATTCGGCTGTGTCAACGGTGTAATAGAGGGTGGTTATTCTTGTATAATAGTTCTGACATCTTTCATTCGGCTGTGTCAACGGTGTAATAGAGGGTGGTTATTCTTGTATAATAGTTCTGACATCTTTCATTCGGCTGTGTCAACGGTGTAATAGAGGGTGGTTATTCTTGTATAATAGTTCTGAAATCTTTCATTCGGCTGTGTCAACGGTGTAATAGAGGGTGGTTATTCTTGTATAATAGTTCTGAAATCTTTCATTCGGCTGTGTCAACGGTGTAATAGAGGATGGTTATTCTTGTATAATAGTTCTGACATCTCCTTTCATTCGGTTGTGTCAACGGTGTAATACATGATGGTCATTCTTATATAGTAATTATATGGGATATCAAAACCATAGTCATACAAATAACTATGTATTTAGTAGGTTTGTATGTCAAGATGAATGATGGGCAGGGATATCATTTTGTGAGGTAGTTTGTATGTCAAGATGAATGATGGGCAGGGATATCATTTTGTGAGGTAGTTTGTATGTCAAGATGAATGATGGAAGGGATATAATTTTGTGAGCTAGTTTGTATGTCAAGATGAATGATGGGCAGGGATATCATTTTTTGAGCTAGTTTGCACGTTAAGATGAATGATGGGTAGGGATATCATTTTTTGAGCTAGTTTGTATGTCAAGATGAATGATGGGCAGGGATATCATTTTGTGAGGTAGTTTGTATGTCAAGATGAATACAAAGTTGGTGAGGGATAGCATTTTGTTTCCTTAGTTGTGTATCAAATTATGCTAAGAATTTAATTTGTTCTTCCTTCAGTCAGATATAGATCAATCATTCTTTTAGATTTGATTCCCAATTATTTCCGTATGTAGATGTAGAATATCAAATATTGCGCAACATTGTTTTGTTTTGTATCCTGTGATTGTATCAAGTATTACGCAACATTTTTTGTTTATGTATCCTATTGTATCAAATATTACGCAACATTTTTTGTTTTTGTACCCTGACTGTATCAAATATTACGCAACATTATTTTGTTTTGTATACTGTGATTGTATCAAATATTACGCAACATTTTTTTGCTTTGTATCCTGTGATTGTGTCAATATTACGCAACATTTTTTGTATCCTGTGATTGTATCAAATATTACGCAACAATTTTTTTTGTATCCTGTAATTGTATCAAATATTACACCACATTTTTTTTATATGCTGTGATTGTATCAAATATTACGCAAAATTTTTTTGCTTTGTATCCTGTGACTGTATCAAATATTACACTTTTTTTTGTATCCTATGATTGTATTTTAAGATTTCAATGTTGTTTTTGATATTAATGTTATTTCTTTAATAAATCTTATCATTTTAATTTAGCTCACTTGACCAAAAAGGTCATATATTCTTTTGTCACCACATTGTGTCTGTCCAATTTAAACTATCTAAAAAATATTCTACTTTTGAAACAACAACTTGGGATTAATTTCAACCAATGTTGATTTGAACCATTATTAGAGTGTTTGTCTCCAACAATGACCATTCATTCAACATGGTTACTGTTTCAAATATTGAAGGTATGAGTAAATGACATCTACAGACTCAATAAAGCCAAATTGTTCCTCCAAATGAGCTGAAATTTCAAAAGTAGGTCCATTGAATGAATGACATGGCATTGTTGCGATTTTTGCTCTAAATGTGCAAATTAGGCTGATTTTCACCCAAAAAAATCATTTAAATATCCCGTCTGAAAACGTTAGGCCAAATTTAAGCCAACTTTGCAGGAATGGTCCTCGGATAGTTCCCTTTCAGAATAGCATCTAAAACGTTTACCTCCATACAATATGACAAAGACTGTTACATTTTAAGTAAAATGCGTTGAAATTTAGACCAGTTTTATACCAATGAGTAGAGGGATTTCCATGAAAATAATTGTAATTTTTTTGGGCCAAATATACAAATTAGGAATACTTTTACAAACCGTGATGGGTCTTATCCTCTGAAATACTTTAACGAGTGCGGTAGATCGTGGGTTCGAGGCCCGATGTGGTCAAACTAAAGACTATAACATTGGTACATGCCGCTTCTATGCTAAACACTCAACTTTAAGGAGTAAGAGCAAAGACTTGTTGGTTCTAGTGGAGTGACATCTTTACCAGCGGACGGTTACTTCAGTGAGGTGGCAGTCTATAAAGCTCTTTGGTTCGAGTGGAGTGACATCTTTACCAGCAGACGGTTGCTTCAGTGAGGTAGCAGTCTATAAAGCTCTTTGGTTCTAGTGGAGTAACATCTTTACCAGCAGACGGTTGCTTCAGTGAGGTAGCAGTCTATAAAGCTCTTTGGTTCTAGTGGAGTGACATCTTTACCAGCGGACGGTTGCTTCAGTGAGGTAGCAGTCTATAAAGCTCTTTGGTTCGAGTGGAGTGACATGTTTAACAGCGGACGGTTGTTTCAGTGAGGTAACAGTCTATAAAGATCTTTGGTTCTAGTGGAGTGACATCTTTACCAGCGGACGGTTGCTTCAGTGAGGTAGCAGTCTATAAAGCTCTTTGGTTCTAGTGGAGTAACATCTTTACCAGCGGACGGTTGCTTCAGTGAGGTAGCAGTCTATAAAGATCTTTGGTTCGAGTGGAGTGACATGTAAAGATCTTTGGTTCTAGTGGAGTGACATGTTTACCAGCGGACGGTTGTTTCAGTGAGGTAGCAGTCTATAAAGATCTTTGGTTCGAGTGGAGTGACATGTTTACCAGCGGACGGTTGTTTCAGTGAGGTAGCAGTCTATAAAGATCTTAAGCATGTTGGTCTAGTACAAAGCTGGCATCATCATTTCATTGAATGTAACTTGTTCTCGCCATGTCATAACTGAACAATTGCTCATTTTGAGTTATAGAAACCCAGCACTCAACACCCACTCACTGAAAACACTTGGTCAATTTGAACCAAACTTGGGCTAGGTGTTAATTAGGGTATGTATCAAATGATCCCATCAACCATCCAACATGGCTGCTTCTACAGTTGATAGAATAAGAATATTTATTGACCTAATCATGTGAGGGCCAGAAATCGGGTAAACAATCATATAAAAAATCTTTAAGTCACTAACACATTTACAAATATAATGTAATCATACAAGAAACACACTTGAGGCTGCCGTGGTCGTGATCTTTTGGTAGTTGGATTTACAACTACATGTGCAATTAGTACCTATCACCACTAAAGTTGTGAGTTGGTGATATGTACTCGATACAACATTATGGGGTAAAATGTGTCAGTAACTTGTGTGATGTCGGAGGTTTTCTCCGGGTACTCCAGTATCCTCCACCAATAACACAGACCACCACGATATGAAATATTGTTGAAAGTGGCGTTAAACACTATAACCCTAACCCAAATATATGTAAAATAATTGTCATTAAATATCTTTTGCACTATTACTTACTTACTTTTCTTTTCCAAATATATGTACTAAAGGTGTGAGTTCGAATCCCGATCATGGCGAGATATATTCGATGAAACATTTTGGGATAAAGTTTGCCAGTGGTCAGTGGTTTTCTCCGGGTAATTCGGTTTCCTCCACCAATAAAACTGACCTCCTTGATATAACTGAAATATTGTTGAAAGTGACATTTTACCATATACATGTACAATGTACTTACTGAAGTTATTACAGAATAATTTCAAAATTTGAACTTACAAAGTAACCTTGGCGTCGGTGGACCCGTGTCCAACGGACTTTTATTTCAGATATATAGCAGATACGATATTATTGGCATCCATTAAAACTGCAGGATGCAGTTGATGGTAAATAATATGGTTTTATTTTTAAGGTAGCAATCACAATGCAGAAATTATTACTTTTTCACCATTAGTGTTATATTATTATTATTCAAATTGTTTTCCTCATACAAATTTCGGGACCGCTGTGATCGTGATCATATGGTAGTTCGGTTTACCTATCACCACTAAAGTTATGAATTCGGATCCTGTTCATCGCTAGGTGTACTCGATACAACATTAAGTAATAAAGTTTGTCAGTGACTGGTACTCTGGTTTCCCCCACCAATAAAACTGACCGCAACGGTACAACTGAAATATTGTTGATAGTGGCGTTAAGCACCATAACCTTAACCCCATCATAGGAATTTATGCTTGCTTAACAGAACATAAGAAGGGGAAAAAGTACATTTCAACAAACAAAACGTAGAAATCATAAATATGATGTACTGAGTCCAAAATGTGTTCAAATATATCAATGTAATTATACATTGCCCATATTGTGCCTTTTATTATTTTTGAATAATCCAGCGTCAGGCCATTCCAGTCGTTTTGTTGTAGAGTAATTGCTTCCATCAGATTTCTTAGTTGCTCTGAAGTAATCCATGGATGTTGTACTTTTTTCTCTCTGTGGAAATCCACCAGTTACAAACACTCTAACCTGAAGAACAGAAAGATTAAGAATACTTGTATTTGTAACTAACATTCTCGTGAGTTACTTAAGAAATAAATCATGGAAGCCAGAATGTGTTTGGAGTTTTAACATGGATTGACGGATATTAGTATTTTATCCCGAGCCAGAAGCGAGGGAAAAAATTTACTAATATCCGCCAATCCATGTTAAAATTCAAAACACATTCTGGCTTCCATGATTTATTTCCATTCTGATATGTTTAAGAGTACAAATACGGTAGTATACTTTGATTGGAAGACGGTAATTTTTATTTACGCTTGCGGAAAATGTAGCACACAATTTATGCTGCCAATGGAAAAGTCAGTCACATTCACTGGAGCATGTGCGAATGAGATTATACCATCGATAAATCGCCGGCTCGTTTGTCTACAAAGCGAAAGAAGGAGGTCATGTTAGAATAATTCTTAAACAATGAGTCAATTAAGTCTGAATTTATCATGATTTCCTTGATGGATGGTTTCGTATCTGCGAACTTGGAAACTGCTAAACCAATGTTCCTATTCATACAGTTAAAGTCTTCAAATGTTTTACTTACTGTCTTCGTCATGACTTGGTTAACCGCTACGGAATGTCTGTCTCACGGGTGATCAGGAATTTGATTGGTTTGTTGGTTCATTACTTACCTTCGAATATGACTTACCATCGGATCTTCAACATGAGTATCGCGATTGGCGTTATTAATGGAGCAGAACAAAACTGTCTATTTTCAGAAACACACATATAAATGACCGCTCACTTCACTGGTTTAGTACATAAACTTAAATAACAAAAGGTTGTGGGATTAAACTAATATTATAGTAACAAACCTCCCATCAAACTTATAGTAATATTTACCTTAGCTTCTGATATGGCTGAGCAGCAACAACTGACAGCTGAAGAAGCAATAGCTATTGCCATTTCAACAAAGGCACAGAAAGCTGTCAATAGTGGCACCATCCAATTAAAGTTTGTTGTGAAGAGTTTCTCCCTCTGAAAATAAATTATTGTCCTATAAAACAGTTCAAAATAAGTCACTGGTTCAACTCAGACGAAACAAATACAGAAATTATTGTGTTTTTTTTTCTAAGACTTCAAATTTTCAAAACTATCGCTTTTACCCTTAGAAACTTTACTGGAAGAATACCTCAGCCTGTGGACTATTATCAACCGGAGGAAGCATCCGTCCAGTATTTAGTGCTTTGCCACTGACATGATTTATAAGAAATATTTATATTGAAATTAACAGTTTCTTGAATTAAATAATCATTGTTGGGGTTGTCGTGATCGTATGGTAGATGGATTTACAACTACAAGTTGTGATTTTCAACCCCGTTCATGGCAATTTCTACTCGATACAACATTATATGTTAGAGTTTGTCAGTGACTTGCGACAGGTTGGTGGTATTCTCCGGGTACTCCGGTTTCCTCCGCCAATAAAACTGACCACCACGATATAGCTGAAATATTTGTTGTAAGTGGCAATAAACACCATGATCCATAAACCGTAATCCTTGTTAAAACTAACATGCATATCCCTCAAGTACTTTTTGTTATCCTGTTTTTGGTTCTTTGACACAAATGGCTTTTGACATATTTATTTTTGTATACCCGATGGAAGAATGCTATCCCAATAATGCAGCATGCTCACTAAACAAGATATCTGAATTTATTTCGGAAAATCTGTAAGATTCTGCAGAAAAACCACCATGTACTTGACATTGCCAATATAAATCAATCAGAATGAGTGAGTTATTGTTGTTTAACGCCAACTCAGCAATTTTTTCAGCTATATCATGGCGAGGATAAGTTCATTTTCAATGAGATGATGATAATGTCCGCTTTGTAGTAGACCCACGCGCTTAGTTGGAATTTTATAGTGCTACCTCACTGAAACAACAGTCCGCGGATGGATTTGTCGACCCACTCGGACACATTATCCTGATTGCGAGCCTACCCGTCTTTGCTCTTTCTCCTTAATACTGCGTGCTTCACGGAGAAGCAACAAATACCAATTTCATAGCCTTTGGTTTGACCCGATCGGGAAAATCATGATCTACCGCACTCCATGCGGTCATAAATTAACGAGAAACAGCATATATTCAGTGTTCACCCCATAATAACAGTTATATAAATTTTTATTCTACCCGGGGTTGATGAATAAAAATATTAAAATTGTTCTCTCTCCAGGGTATTTGTTTAATAAAATTATAAGAAATCCTTTCCTTCTTTCAAAAGTTTCAGCCGAAATGTTTGAATGAATTAAAAGATTTTCTGATAATTTTATTAAATAAAATTAAATGACCATGATCATGCACGAAGTTGAATTAAATTTCTTAGTTCGGTCACGAATATGAAGTCTGTAGATTTACCCTTGCCTTTGATTTACTTTGATCTTTATGTACTTATTGTAATTTGGAATCATCTTTAAAAATACACGACCTCCATGATATAATTGATATATTGTTGAAGGTGGTGCTAAACACCATAAACCTATCTAAATCTAAAACAAACGAACTACAATAATACAAAAAATGGCATTCATATGATGAGAAATATTGTATGGAAGTCTCTATTATGCTTCCTTTTTCTTGTGATTATTTGAATATTTGCTAAAACTAGAAACTTTGAAAATGACACAGATACATTTTGTAACCTAATTAAATAACAATTATTTCGAAAACAACTTTTGTGTTCAAGTTTCAGCAGAAATATTTCTC
This sequence comes from Gigantidas platifrons, assembly GCA_002080005.1. Taxonomy (NCBI): domain Eukaryota; kingdom Metazoa; phylum Mollusca; class Bivalvia; order Mytilida; family Modiolidae; genus Gigantidas; species Gigantidas platifrons. The sequence goes on from MJUT01023306.1 coordinate 98,721, forward strand.
GTATTACAACACCTACTAATTATTTTCAACATGCAACTGTTGATTTATTTTATTTCAACAAGAAAACTGTTTATATATTGCATTTCAACAAGTTAATGTTAATTCATTCCACTTAAACAAGTAACTGTAAATTTATTACATTTCAACGAGCAACTGTTAATTTATTGCATTTCAACAAGTAATTATTAATGCATTGCACTCCAACAAGTTTATGTTAATTCAATGCATTTAAACAAATAACTGTTAATTTATTACATTTCAACGTGCAACTGTTAATTTATTGCATTTCAACAAGTAATTATTAATGCATTGCATTTCAACAAGTAATTGTTAATTTATTGCATTTCAACAAGTTCATTTTAATTTATTGCATTTAAACAAGTAACTATTAATTTATTGCATTTAAACAAGTAACTGTTAATTTATTGCATTTCAACAAGCAACTGTTAATTTATTGCATTTCAACAAGCAACTACTAATTTATTGCATTTCAACAAGTCATTATTAATGCATTGCATTTCAATAGGTAACTGCTAATTTATTGCATTTCAACAAGTAATTGTTAATTTATTGCATTGCAACAAGTAACTATTAATTTATTTCATTGCAACAAGCAAGTGTTAATTTATTACGTTACACCTAGGACACTTCAACATTAGATTGTACATACATTAGGTTAGAAAAATGTATTTTCATTATTTTTCATCCGATGATGGTTATTCTGTTAATATGTCTTGTACACTAAATTAAATATCTACATTTTTATCCAAAGCTAATTTGAAAAGCAACCAATATCTATGTAAACAGAGTATTCATATACAACTCACACATTCAAACAGGAATAAAATACAAAGGCATACAAAACAGCTGTTGCATAATTTTTATTTTAATACGTTTTATTCAATGTTAGTTCACATCCATATTTTTGTTTGTGAAAAGTGTTAACTGTAAATAGAATATATGTGTCTGACTTTCCATTGGAAGGTATTTACGTTTTCCTGCTTATGCATGTATATTTTTGCAATAATTTATTTTAATTTATGTTATAGCTACATACTTACAAGTAACGAAGAATACACATTGACAGCAAGGCATACAGGACCAAACAAGGAGGCACACAGGATACTTAAAACCAGAAAGCTTATTTTCTGTGAAAACAATGACAAAAATACATATGAAGTATAAGGCAGCGTAATAAAAAAAGAGATAGACACAAAAGGGGGGATATGGCGATTAGGGTTAGGGTTATGGTGCTTAGCGCCACTTTAAACAATATTACAGTTATATCGCGGCAGTCAGTTTTATTGGTAGAGGAAACCGGAGTACCCAGAGAAAACCACTGACCTGCCACAAGTCACTAACTAACTTTATCCCATATTGTAGTATCGAGCACACCTCCACCCCACAGGAGGGATATAATAAAATAGTTTGAGCAAATCAAGTACATGTATATAAACAGTTTCCCTTACACAATTACAATGTATTAAAAAGAAAAGTATAAACAGTGATGCTCAACAATTCTACCAATATCAACAATACGATTACCGACCTCTCACCTCAAATCATTGAAATTAAAATACCACGACAAATTCCCGGGTACTGGATTGGGACAGGCAAAAACTTATATTCCTGAAACCCAACAAGTATTAAAAAAAACTATTCTTTAAAGTGCATGATGTACTATCCTTGCTTTGAGCTCAGATACAGTATCATACAGATGAAAACTTAGTGTATTTGCGCAAGTGTAACGTAGTATTGTACAATACAAAATGTATATGTAACGATAGATACCGTGTACATTATTCATATCAGGCCATCACAACATATGCATCTTCTCACCTTCGTATCGTATTGCGCCTACCAAACAATCTTCAACAACAACGCCAATTTCAAACCAAATATCCAACAAGATAATGACATACGGATTGCTCTGTACTAGATAATGGCATACGGATTGCTGTGTACTAGATAATGGCATACGGATTGCTCTGTACTAGATAATGGCATATGGATTGCTGTGTACTAGATAATGGCATACGGATTGCTCTGTACTAGATAATGGCATATGGATTGCTCTGTACTAGATAATGGCATACGGATTGCTCTGTACTAAGTCTAAACTACTAAATACAATTTGCAAAGCAAAGTTTGAAGATAACACAGGGGTATTCATGGAGTAGCCACAAATCGAACAAGTACAGACAATATATAATGACCACAAGAAAAATGACAAACAATGATCTACAAAACTCTACACAGAAAACTAAAGATTGAGCAACACGTACGACACCAAAAATAGGGAGTGACCTCAGGTGCTTCGGAGGGGTAAGCGGCAGGGGCGGATCCAGGATTTCAAGTTAGGGGGACGCACTTAAAATAATCGCGCCGAGCAGAGCGAGGTGCGAAATTTTTTTTTGGTATTTCGTGTGAAAAATCACGATTTTACGCAAAAAAAATCATTATTTTTCCAATTTTAGGATCCGCCCCTGAGCAGTTCCTTATTTTTGCATAAATGTACTAAAACAATCACATTCATAAGCTAAACAGTATTCTTCTATGCTGGTCACTAAAGCCAATATTTACAAAAATTGCCGTGACAAAGTAACAGGAATGTGTCTAATTATTGATATGATTCTAGTATTCGTAGCAAGTGTAAATCCGGTTATTTTAAAGAAATCCGGATTAACGGTCACATTGATGACGCAATTTAATGTCAACCGAAATTATGATGGTTAGTCGTGTATTGTTACAAAAACGTATGTGCTTAATCTAAATCCATGAGAACAAATCTCATAAGTATATTGAAGATTCAGAACATAATCCGACCATTGAAACACTAATCCAATAACTAAGGTATGTAAAATTTATTCTTGTACTGTTTTCAATAAATTAAGAAAAATCGTGCCTAGCAGTAAATCAATACTATTTTTATTTATAATTTCAGAATTTTGACTATTTGACGAGACATATTATGGACTGACATCTATGTGATTATGCAACATAAAAAAAACCAGAACAGATAAATAAATAAATATCTTGGTCTTGCACTTGCATGACAGCATCCATCATTTCAATAAGAAGGGGAGAAAGGGGAGGGGGTAGGCCCATATAACTACTTTAACCCTGCAACGTTTTAAAGAGATGCATTTTCCAAGCCAAGTGAGTAAGTGATCATGTGTATGTGTATAAGGATCATCGATTTTACCTATTGAGTTTTCTCAATAATATTTATCTGTTTTACGAGACACATATATGTAATAAACTACATCATAATACTTACATAGCAGAAGATATGTGTCTTCTTTTTCTCAGTAATATTTATCGCCATTACACCGCACAAAATATACTGAAAATATAAATAAATATTTCAATTTGTATACGTCATCATAATGTGGTAATATATAGCTATATCGTAATTGTATAAATTATCAAGACATATTGAAGTAAAAGAGGCTTTACATACATATCAAAACAATCAAATGATTTTTTATTGATGAAATGCGTGTCCTCTGAGGGAATAACTTCAATATTGGAATGGGGCGCTGACATGGAGTCCTCTTTCGGTAAGTATCTATAAGAGTAGGTCAGCATAGACATAATTTAAGTTGACAGATATTATAACAGAAATGATCTTAACGACATTTCAAGAAAAGATGCCCAAATTTGATGTACATTAAAAATCAATCGGGGTAAGATTAGTATCACTTTCTCTTAAACAGTATATTTTTACCCCTTTCTTATGGTCATTGCATTGTCTATCCTACCTCTTCTTCAAGATTTTGACAAGATTCTTTATTTCTTAAACACCATAGTAAGTACAGTGGTACAAAGAATTTGTTCAATATGATAACATAAATAATAATAACATACATGACCAGATGAAATAAGTAAAATTATTAACAAATACAGTACAGCAAAAACAGAGGATTAACCTGGAAGAACCACTTGAGAATTTATAACCCTTATAACTTTGCAAAGATTTTTTAGTTTACTTTTTTGTCTAGATTGAAAACAATTCTTCTTATTACCACTTTAGTATCCTCAAGCGTTTTTTGGTGATGAGACATTTTACACATCATTATTTTGCTTTAACTAGCCTTTCGAAAGTAATATGCATTGTGTGACATGATTTTTAAGTGTATATTCCTTAAATATCTGCTGCAATGCTTGTATTGTCCTTATGGTTACGAATGTGAAGTACGAAATTTATGGTATTGAGTTCACGCAAACCAAATTATTTACGCTGTGACTTTCAGTCATTTTCCTTATGATATTCACTTTGTTCATGCACTGTATAGACAATTCTATAACGTATATCTTATAAATAGTATTAATTCAGATAGGTTGGACATCCAAATATACACAATATTTACACCACAATAGTTAAAAGAAAAAAACCTCTATGCTTTGACAAAACATGTGCTTATCATATGATCGTAATGTGACAAGAAGAGTTTTAAGATACCAAAG
>MJUT01023306.1:112983-126176 GCA_002080005.1 Gigantidas platifrons
TTATTATTACAAGTGTTGCCTGAGGGCAAGTGTGGACACAGAAATCTGCTGTCCAAAAGGCAAGTGTGGATGTCAATATTTCATATTATTAACTTAAAAAAAAAAATTCATGGACGCAGGGGTCCTGGATTTTTTTAATAAAAAACTAATCCTGTAATAATATTTTTGCTTAAAGTCCGGTCCTGTGATTTTATTTCAAATTTTCATCATAGCCCCCTCCCCCCTCCCAAGGGATGTAAAATTGTATCATTAATAATAAATCAATAAATAATAGATTCAGATTTTCTATTTAAAATAAATCTCAATTACAAAACCACTGATTCAATTTTTAACGTTGATTTAAGCTTTAGTCGCAATTTTTTTTTCTCTTTAAACTGTCGAAACATGACATTTATTTAACTGTAAAATTCACAAATAAAATTCACCCCCCTTTTAAATGTTTAGTTTATGATGATTTTGTTTGTTAAATTAACAAAAGGGATAGGACACAAATTTTGCCAACTTCAACTTATGAAGTCTTTTCCCATTAATACAATAAATTCACATAGTATAATGATCATTCTGAGCATGCATATAATACATATAGAAACTATATTGTAAATAATGTAATAAACGAATTAATAACAAAAAATAAAAGTTGCGTTGGATGGATGCGAGGTTGGAGAGTAGATAATTATGGAGTAATTATACTACAAGGAATCCTTTTGAAGATTTAATAAAATTGAAAACGTGTTTGAAGATATTAATATTTTCTTCGTATGTTAAGTCATCGGACCCGCGGGTTAGTGGATTCAGATCGCTTGTCTGTACCCAATTTAAATTATTCACCATATTAAGTCTTATTTCGGTATACTTAGGACAAGTAAAAAAATAATGTTCCAGAATCAAACAAATGAATAAACAATACATCGCTAATATTACCTGTGGGTGTTTCCCCACTTCAACTCGTAAATTTACATAGAAATCGGAGATATTTCGTCATAAAACTTCACACATGGTTTTGTCTATCACATTTCTTGAAGACAAACATAAAATTGGATTGCATTTATCAATATTTTATGGGTATCAACAGTTTTTTCAACACCGTATCTGTTTCTCGATACACCCGCCCGATTAGTATGAGACAAGTCACGTGACCCATGACCCACTTTAGCATGTTCCACCAGTTTATTCTAAATATGTTATTTAATTATTATTATTGTTTTTATTATTATTATTATTGTTGTTGTTGTTGTTGTTATTATTATTGTTTGGCTTTCCAATCTTTTGACTATGAGCATACATTATGAAGGTTATTCTAGAAATATGCCGTGCGCACTAACTTAGATATCTACGTTTTTATGACTTATAATATATTACAAAGTAAATGTGTTAGCGCAAATGTGTTGTATATCCACGACAAATGTAACAGTCGTCACCGCCACTATATGCGACACCGTGACACTGTCACTGTTCCCTCAAATAGCGCTCGAGTCCGACAGACTTTGTTGATTACTTGAAATTGTCTGATTTGTGAACGTTGGAGTTTTCCATTATGTATATTGGTAATTTGATTCAATGGCAGGAGCAACAGGATCTGTTACTCGACAGCAAGGCAGTCTTGGTGTAAATAAACGTTAGAGAAACCCGAAGGGGAAATCAAGAATGGACAAGCTAGAGACACTGGCAACATTGAGTACACAGGACACAAGACGAAGATAAACAAAACAAAAACACACCACAGAAAGATAAAAAGATGAGCAACACGGACCCCACCAAAGACCGAGGATAAACCGAGGTGATCGCGAATGGCAAGCAGTTTCTGCTTCTTATCAGACAACCAAAATGCATTGTTTAGATAGAAAGGTTGTTTATTTTGATGGTTGATAGTGATGACAAGGAACATCGTATTACTATACTTTATGTGATATTTATGCATTTTAACCATGTATTTGTTTTAGGAAGGTTTTACTCGTCCCCAAAAGATCATCGTTATGTTTATATCTTTATGATCGAACTTCCCAAGCTCCTAAAAGATAGAACACTGAATTGCTATCTTACATACTATCATCCAGTGAATACCCGTGGCATCTTCAAACGAAAAGAAAGCTAATCTTAGACTGAAAACCATTCACCTCATCTAATTACGACCATTTTATAAAGAGTTCGAATGTCTAGACATTACTACCAACAGAATGTCCAAGCTTGTAGACATTTAACTACGAGCATTCATTGATACTGTTATTCTACTGTCCATGTTTATGTTGTCTTTCATTTTTGTGATAGTGTGTGGCTTTTTAGAGTGGGAACCAATCGTTTGTATGCATTGTCATTCATGATCGACTTATCAAGAGAGGGGTTGGTATCCCATTAACTGGTTGAACCCCGCCACATATTTGTACCTGTCCTAAGCCAGGAACTGGATTTCCAACGTCATATGTCGTTGTACCCTCTTTTCGTGTAAAGCAAGATGAAAGGTGATTGTTCCTTGTGTTGATATTGGTGGAACTGTTGACCACCATTGTTTAAGCTTTCTTAACTAATTAATATACTGGATTAAATTACATCATATTCATCTGATAATTGATAGTAAAGCCAGTGGATATTCGCAAAGAACTTGCTCAAAATCAGTCTGTCAAATTGATTAGACAGCACATTTAAATGCTATTGGGGCATTAATGAACACAAGTTGTGCTTCAAAGATTACTAGTACAATATATTGATTTATTTCTTGTTGCTATCATAACTTTATTCCGGAAGTAAATACATATCTGTTTCGCCGACCATTCCAGCCAATCACACTACACAATGCCTCTGTCAGCATCATGTGATACGTTTAAGATATACTTAACATGCAACAGCAAGAGCATCAAATGTAACTTTCGTGTGCTTGACCTTAGTGACTGATGAAATGTCATAATTAGTGACGATAAGTTCGATCTCTACACCTCAATGGGTATCAATGTGTACTCGATACAAGTTTGTGTGATAAGGTAAGTAAGTAACGTGCGATAAGTCTTACAGCTATTACCGTCTCAAAGCTAAAAGACAGATTAAAGGAATTGTTTTATGTGTTTCATAAAAAAAGATTCGCTAACGTAGATACAAATAACTTGTCTTAGGAATGAACAAATCTTATTTCGTTAAAAAAAATCTGTGATTTTGCCAAACAGTTCTCTGAAACTGATATCATCAATATTCTGGTGTTTTTTATTGACAACATATTTGTTATTTTTGGTGAACGTGTTTTCAAACATATATTCGGCATGCCTATTGGTACACACTGTGATTCTTTTCTCGCAGACTTGTTCCTTTATTCGTACAGGGGCTTCTCAAGAAAAACGAAAAGAAGCTGTCCCGATCCTTCAATTTCATGTTTCTAAGTTTGGTGATCACATTGATCCCATTGAGCTCAGACCTGTCGCAAGTCACTGACATACTTTATCACATAATGTTGTATCGAGTACATCTCACCATGAGCGGTATTCAAATTCACAACTTTAGATTTTGCTTGCTTTTTATTATATTAGTAAAAATCTTATAGCGAACTATTGGATACTGCAGACAATTTTCTTTTATAAAGAGAGCACACGTGAATTAAGTAGAACACAGTTCATCACGTCATAAGGAAAATACATCTTAGGAAAATAGAACGTCTGTTGTATATTTCACACTAATGTCTAACACTTGGTTTTCTTGAAGGTGGGTCTCTTTTTCCAGAATACAATTTCTCTTCTTCCATTGGTTGGATTTTGTTTGGGGTCTGCTTTACCACTTGCAATTTATTGTAGCCTACCATGATTGTCAGAAGGATCTATCAACATAAACATAAAAAGTCAGCACCAATGGTATACTATATACCCCATTCTATATAAAATTTGTCTTTATATTTTGACATAGAATCAACTGAACCAAAAATTGTTTAATTGGTCATCATGAAATAATATCCAATAATTAACCAAATGCAAGACATGTTCAATATTTAACTTAAATCCTTGTTTTAAGATATAATTTTACAATTTCAAAACAACCATTTCCTACAATTCATAAAAAAAAAAAAATTATGGTTATGGTTTTAGTGCTTAGCGCCACTTCAACAATATTTCAGTTATACTGTGGCGGTCAGTGTTATTGCTGGAGGAAACCAGAGTACCCGGAGAAAACCACCGACCTGCCGCAATTAAGTCACTGGCAAACATTATCACATTATGTTTTATCCAGTACACCTCGCCCGAGCGGGATTTGAAATATTCTTGAACATGTTCAACACATTTCCAAGAGCGTGGTGGAAAACAGATAAAAACAATAAATATTAGATGATCCAAATTTTATAAGCATATAACTGAATAAAAGGTAATCATGAATTTTACTAAAAATCTTGTTTAAACTTATTTGTCTTTTTATAAATATCCTGTGTGATCCTTCTGTCGCATTCCAAGTTTTACACGTGTGGAGATGTGCACGAGTACTCAATGTTATATTGATTTGGTCAGTTTTAGCTTTGTGATGTCCTTTACTACTCCCGAGTAATAAAGTTATGCTCGCTTAGTTAATGCACTTACATTTTTTTTTTGGTTATTTATCTTTTAGTTGTTTTTGTTAGTAAATATATGTCAAACTGTTTGTTTCATCTGTTTTTGTAGTGTCTACCGTGATTTCTACCCAGTTATATTTCCTTACCTTCCCTGCGTCACTCTTGTCGTATATATAAAAGACGAGAAGAACATTTCAGTATCACATTCAAAAGGTAATAAGATTCATAACGTGATAAATTGCGTTATATTTGACCTCCAATGCATGAGATACTGTTATAATATAATTTATGGTATCTCCTATACAACAATACAGCAATCTTTGATATGTTACCTTTAATACACAAGAGAACACAACAAAGCAAACGATGAAAATCTTGTAGTTTTCAAGCACTTCCAGGAAAACAGACAGACAGCCCTAGAAATAGTGAAAAACTTAATATATACTTTTATAAGTACAAAAATGTACATGTATTTCATAAAAGTCAAACAAAGTCGGATCACATTACTTGTTATTGAAATAATTATTATATTTCGTTCCTACTGAGAGAAAAAAGAAGAAGATTAGTTTAGGTGTACTCGACAACCGGATCACCCCGGGTGGCTCAATAAGTTAGATAGGTGGATTACTTAGCAACTCGTACTAGCCCATCACCAATATGACGTCGGTTCGAACACGGCTTTGTAAATTACAAAAGGATGCACTCGACTCGCAGCCGTAAGTAATAAAGTTTACCAGTTACTTGCCCATGGTCGGTAGTTCTCTTCGGGTGTTCCGGTTTCTTCCAACACTAAAACTGGTCGCCATGATATAGCTGAAATATTGCTGAAAGTGGCGTTAAGCACAATAAATCAAATCAAATCAAATCAAATCAATCGGATCACAACAACGATTAGTACAAATACGAAACATGGTCTACCCAATCACGAAAAAGACAATGATATTGAGAAGATTAAAATTCTGAGTAGATATTCATGAAATTTTATTTTTGACTCGAAATTCATAAACCGTAAAGACATGTATATTGCTCTATATAATTACGTTTTTCTCCCGGTTATATGTGAGGGTTAGCCTATTACTAACACTAGCATGACCACATTGTTTCACTAAGAAGGAAGGTTGGAGCCATTATTACTAGATTCACTCTACAACGTTTTATTGAAGTGCCTTTACCAAGCCAGGGAGGTGACTGGTCTTGTATAAGTGTGTTTTGTATCTTTCTACTATTTCAGTAAACAGATGTTTGTCGAGAAAAAAAAAACAAAACAAAAATTTGTGAAAACAGACAAAAATTTCGTATTCCAGATAAATGAAGTAATCTTAATAAAATTAGATGTTTGTATGATCTTTTTTTTTATCTACAGCAACCCATTTATATCTAATACCTTTCAGTACAGATACGTGTTATCATGGAGAAGACGTTTCTAAGTTGTGAAAATTGTGTCCTATCCAATTGTTTCTTATTGAACAATAAAATATGTTTAAAAAAAAAATGTTATCATGCTCACATCGAGTGCAGTAGATCATGGGACCAGGCCGCGTTCGGATCTAAGCATAGGCGAATAAGGTATTTGTGGCTTCTTCGCTAAGGACACATCATTAAGGAGAAAGAGCAAAGACTGGTTGGCTATGAATCAGTATAATGTTCCTGAGTTGAGCGACTGTTGCTTCATTGAGCAAGTACTATAAAAAAAAATCCAACTAACCCTGTGGGTCTAGTACAAAGCGGATATCATCGTCATTTCATTGAATGTAGCTTGTTCTCGCCACTATATAGCTGAAATATTGCTCATTAGGCGGTTAACAACAATCACTCAACCGTACCAATACACACCAGACAACTTGTCATTGACATGTGGAAACTCTCAACTCATTGGTCGTCTAGAATTCGACCTCTGTCGTTTCCTAATAAGGGAAACGATATATCACATAGATTGCACAAGCAACTGGTTTTGATTAAACTGTTCCACAAACTGATTTGATGGTAGATAATCAAAAAACCAAAGTAGTTAAGTAAAATATGACTCTGTACTACTAGCAACAGTCTCTTAAAAAATATTTAAAAAAAACAAAAAGATTTTGAAATTAACAACGATCTTCACAATTATGATACTATTTTGAAAATTAATCATTTCAATATTATTGGCTAATATAATCCCTCGAAGTATAAGTATACCATATAGTACTAAAATGATCTACAGAATATTTCCCCAAGACCGAATATGTATGAACATGAATATGACAAAACTTCTATCTAAAAGTCTAAAAACAAGTGTGAATATTATCAAAGGGGTAATCTCCAGCCGTAATTCGAAGAAGGTCAGTCAATATAATTGTTAAGAGAACAAGGAGAAACATACTATGCAGAAAACAATTGAAGATTGCACAACATGAACCCCACTAAAGCCGATTAAGGAAGATCGTTTGTATTGCTATTCATCTGTTATGGTTTTGTATAAGTGTAAAAACCCGATGGTATGTTGATTTATGTAACAATGATAGAAAGTGATATAGAAGACGAGTTTGAAGATATCAAAGGGGTAATCAGAATCTGTAAATCGAAGAAGGATAGACAACACAATGCCCAAAAGAAAAAGGGCAAAGGGACAAACAACAAAGATCTACAAAACATACAGATAAAACTAAACAGCTCAAAATATTAGCAGTTGGGGTAGGGATCCAGATATAATAACAAGTATGAAATATTAGGTCCCTGTTCATCTCGTCCACTGATGGAATGAGGCGAGACAAATGCAAGATTCTCCATCAGAATCGGATTAAAAATGAGTTGAAGACATCAAAGGTGTAATCAGAATCTGTAAATCAAAGGACAGACAACACAATGGCCAAAAAAAAGGACAAAAAGACAATCAACGATTTACAAAGCATTACATATAAAACTAAAGACCCAGTAACACGAACCCCACTACCAACCGGGGATAAATTTCGTTTTTAGACAATTCAAATATCCAGGCAAATAAAGGAGAAGTTACATTAGGTCATTATGAATAACAGTTTTAAAGGAGTAGTAGGTATCACATTGTAAGGACATAATTATACTGTCCTATCCATGATCTCCCTTTCTCTTAGAGGCAATGCAAATATCCGCCCATAGGCCCAATCCAGCGATACCTCGATATCTACATTCGTATAGTTTAAGACGATATTTTGGGGAAATAAGAGACCGCAATGCGAAAGACAAACAACACAGTGGACAAGAGACAAAAACACAAACAATTATCTACAAAACACTACACAGAAAACTCAAACACGAACCCCACAAAACCGATGGTGAACTCAGCTGCTACAGAATGGTAAGCATTTCTTTCCATTATGCGTCATGAATATGGTTGAAATAATGGTAGTCTGATATTGGTGGAATTTTCGACCATCACTGTTTAAACTTTCCTCTAATAATAAGCAAAGTAAAAATCGAATAACAATTTTTAGTCATATGAACGTAAAAAATATCAGTTACTTTTTTATGTAGATACTCTTTTTCATGGCACGGTCCATTAAATCTTGGACGCCTTGCTTGGATTGTAATCGCATCACAACAAATTAATGGTGTGCTCATTCTATTGAGATCTGTCACGGTATGAAAAGGTTCACCCCATACATCGTTGAATGTCGTTGATGAATTAAAATCTTGATGGCCATCAATACCACAACAATTGAACTGTAAGAAAATATTGTAATATGAAGCATTTTATTCATGAATCATAAACCAAAAACCAAATAGTGACTAGTGAATAGTTTCACATTTCCTGGAAGTACAGTCAAACCTGACGTAAAGGACACCTCTATATAACAATTCATTGGCTATAAAGAGCAGCCTAATTTTCCCATTAATAAACAGTGCATATAATTTTGCCCTGTATATAAAGGGCAACTGCTCATAAAGCGCAAATATGCAGAGCCCTTTATAAACAGGTTTCAATGTAATTTATATAACTTTCAAATGCAAAAATGGTTTATAAACAATATCTGGTTTTTTTTCTAAGCGTCCATCTTGCGACTTGTAGTCTTTGAAAATCGCTTCAACCGTTGACCTAAATATGTAAACGAACTTGGTAGTCACGTAGTAATGGGACGTCACAAGTCGTAATAACTAAAATGCGAATATCTGATCAAGTTTGTTGTTTTGTGAGTTTTATGGCAGAAATATTACAGTATGGACTGTTTTTGTCCTTCCAAGGAGTGAAATTGATTTTGTGTTACTTTATGTACGGCAAATTGTCTTAAATAAGAAAAGAGACCAGCATACTTGTAGAAAAAAGAAATTATGCATTATAATATTCAGTAAGCAAAAAATACCATATAAAACAGAACACATATCTTTATCTAATCAATCCTTGATTTACACATGAACTCCAGCGCCATTGTGCGAGATGTTCGTGATAGCAGCACTTAAAATCATAGGTGTTAACGTACATTTGGCAAAATTAATATTCAGTCTGTCTTGCATTTACATTTACTGCATGCCTGACAACGGCGGCTCACTGAACTCGCAAAGTTCGTAATCGTGTTCAACTAGTGCGAATTAAGCGAAACGACATGCCATGTCAGTTCCTTGACATTCTGTTGTGCCATCACAGCTTGTGCAATATGTGGTGATGCATTGTTCTGCTGAAATGTGATAGCATGACTCTGAGTTCGAATGAATAGAACGAGATGTTGCTGCAGGGTCTTAGCACAGTATCGTACGCCGTTAACATTTCAATCGTGTTATCAATGTGTGCAAAAATACCTGCAAATGGTAGACGACTCACACGATATGACAAGCAACCGATAAGAAAACATATGCTGACATTATTGTTATGTTACATTTAGTGATGCACAGTTTCATTTTCCTACTAGAATAGATGTCTTTCTGCACAGAAAATAAAAATCACCAGTTTGGAGAAAATAAAGGATTTCAAGTGTACAAGGATAGCCAGCCAGTAGAATATTTGTATTGTTTGATAAAACAGAGAAAATAAAGGATATCAAGTGTACAAGGATAGCCAGCCAGTAGAATATCTGTATTGTTTGATAAAACAGAGAAAATAAAGGATATCAAGTGTACAAGGATAGCCAGCCAGTAGAATATCTGTATTAATTGATAAAAAAAATAAAACGGGAAATAAATCACAAATCCATTGACAGCTGTCATAACGTTTCCAACAGTGGAAGTAAATGATTATATCCAATCTTTTCAAAAGAACATTGCCTTCTATATCTTAACCCATCTGACCTAAGGCTAAATGAGCATTTTGATTCATTTAGCCTCCGTCTATAGAATGTTACCCAATATTCCCTTTTATCATTTTGCAAATAACATCCTGTCCCGGTGGTTATGGTTCTCACCGCATGGCTAATACCACTTATGTGTTGCGGTGTCCAAACATCTACCCAAGTGCTGGGCATGACTAGTAGTGGCAAGTAAGTTTGTAAAGAACTCTCCTCCCTAAATATTTATTGTAGCATCGACATAGCTGTAATAGTGGCTGAAAGTGGCAATGAGCACCAATAATCTGCACAACCCCTTGTATATTAATATAGGTTAGCCATGAATAAGATTGATTGATTGATTGATTGATTGATTGATTGATTGATTGATTGATTGATTGATTGATTGATTGATTGATTGATTGATTGATTGTACGGAGCTATTGTTTTAAATTCTATTTCAGCTATACTGAATATGTCATATACGTGATTTATAGTATAACTTCTCTTTCATTCCGAATATCGAAAATAAAATCACAAGTTATCGAAAAATACCAAACTTTGGTGAGCATTGAGATGAACATGCGCATACACAATGAGGTATTGTGATCATAGATAATAGTTGTATATATACAAAGTTAAATAATTATACCTTTCGCATTACTACATTCCACGCCATGCTGACACTGTTATTTCCCGACAATCCAATATAAGAATCCATTATGCTCTTTGTGAAATGTGACTTAATAAATTTGTGAATCTGAAAAAGTAACAAAATGAAAAACAAATAATACCACACTGTCAGAACAGTTTTAGAATCTAATAAAAAAAAATACCACACTGTCAGAACAGTTCTAAAATCTAACAAAAAATACCACACTGTCAGAACAGTTTTAAAATCTAATAAAAAAAAATACCACACTGTCAGAACAGTTTTAAAATCTAATAAAAAAAATACCACACTGTCAGAACAGTTCTAAAATCTAACAAAAAATATCACACTGTCAGAACAGTTCTACAATCTAACAAAAAATACCACACTGTCAGAACAGTTCTAAAATCTAACAAAAAATACCACACTGTCGGAACAGTTCTAAAATCTAACAAAAAATACCACACTGTCGGAACAGTTCTAAAACCTAACAAAAAATACCACACTGTCAGAACAGTTCTAAAATCTAACAAAAATATCACTGTCAGAACAGTTCCAAAATCTAACAAAAAATACCACACTGTCAGAACAGTTCTAAAATCTAACAAAAAATACTACACTGTCAGAACAGTTCTAAAATCTAACAAAAAATACCACACTGTCGGAACAGTTCTAAAATCTAATAAAAAAAAAATACCACATTGTCAGAACAGTTCTAAAATCTAACAAAAAATACCACACTGTCAGAACAGTTCTAAAATCCAACAAAAAATACCACACTGTCTGAACAGTTCCAAAATCTAACAAAAAATACCACACTGTCGGAACAGTTCTAAAATCTAACAAAAAATACCACACTGTCGGAACAGTTCCAAAATCTAACAAAAAATACCACACCGTCGGAACAGTTCTAAAATCAAACATCAAAATCACAGAAAGAGGCAAAATCGATGGTCCGAACACACAAATACGTGACCGGTCAATTTCCTGGCTTGGTACAGATACTTCAATGAAAAAACAGAACATTTGGCAAATTCTTCATTTTAAGCAGACTTAGTTTGCTTTGAGAACATGTCTCTTGTAAAAACAGGGCAAATTAAAATCTTAGTTTGAAATAGAGTGCTTTCAAAGTCATTCAAATATAAACTGTACACTTTTTTTCTCAGTAGGCCTTGTGATATCGGTTTTGTATTAATAATATAATATTCTATATTGTTCCTGGGTTGTGTGTCCACATAGGAATATTGTATGTTAAAATATTTATCGTCCAATAACAAAAGGAGTTTTAATTCGTGGAATGTTTCATATTCGTATTCACTGATTGTCAGTTATTTTGAAGTATTTGTTCGTTTAAAAATTCAAATAAACGATGACAGTGATATCTTACAATTTTATACTTACGAATTCTGGGAATTTGAGATAAATAACTACAATGGCTACAGCCAGTATCAGAACTATAGTCATTGCCACCGTATACTACAAATAAACAACACAGGATTAGGCAGAGTTTGGAATTTTATATTAAAAACGACTGTTTACTTCAAATTTATATCTTTACTTGTGATATTTTAGGACAAAATAGGCAATAAACGTACTGAATTTGAGCAAATTAGAATTCGAAATTCCATTTATGGAAAAAGCGTTTAACCAGTGATGGTCAACAATTCCATCAATATCAGTAAAGCGTAAAAACAACTAGCACCTTAACTCACAAAACATAAACAAAGGGGAGAAAATGACATATGAAATTGGAAATCGATGTCATGGCTTTGTAGGACAAGCACAAAAATGTGGTGGGCGGGGCTAAACCAGCTAATAGGATCCCAACCCTTCCCTCTTAATAACTGGATCTCCAACTGAAATTTATGATAAGACAACGGACGTATTATCGGAGATATCAAATTAAGAAAGGCATTGATTTTACATTAAACAAAATTTAAAAACTATGGCCTACAAAAGTAGCCCAGCAAATCGTACAACAGGTGCATTCACAATTTATTACTATCAGTATGCCAGATTTGTCGATAAATCATTTCTATCAAATTTTATCAATATGTTTTTGATCAGAAAGTCCAGCACTTTGACAATATAATTTTAGGTTTAGATTAGTTTGATTTATGGTGTTTAACGCCATTTTCAACACTATTTCAGTTTATATCGTGGCGATAAGTTTTATATGTGGAGGAAACCTGAGTACCGGGAAAAAGCCACCGACCTGTCGCAAGTCATTGACGAACTTTATCACTTAATGTTGTAATGAATGTACCTCGCCATGAATGGGGTTCGAACTCATAACTTTAGTGGTGATAGGCACTGATTGCACAGGTAGTTGTAAACCCAACTGCCATACGGTCACAATCACGACGGTCCCTAATATAATTTTAGTGCATCAGTAAATAATATTGCCTTACTACTGCTAGCATTATCGTTGATTTTCTTATGTTTGCAGCTAAAGCAACTGCACTCAGTGCACATAAAACTGTACCATAGGCGAGGAACAAATAGCCAAATCCTCCAACTAATCTATTAAAACCCAGTTCTTTCAAGGGATCCACATTTGTAACATTTGGTGGGTTGTGTATTCTGACTGCTGGATATCTGTTGATAGCTGTAAAACATTGTCAATACAATACATTGGTCTACGTGCATTTACATTTTTCAGATCTACAAATCAACATTTATGTAGCATTTTTGGAGCTATATCTACCAATTCAATTGCGCTGGTTTATGGACACTTCTTTTATTATTCCTTTATGTAATGCTACATTTTCTGACTGTTTCATTTGTTTTTTTTCTCCATATTTACTAGGCTTCTTTG
>MJUT01023306.1:137723-150634 GCA_002080005.1 Gigantidas platifrons
AATATTGAACGCACATTACGTTTCCGTTAGATTTACACGTACACTCAAAACATTCTCACATGCGATGGAACACATAGCAAGCACGAATATTGAACGCACATTACGTTTCCGTTAGATTTACACGTACACTCAAAACATTCTCACATGCGATGGAACACATAGCAAGCACGAATATTGAACGCACATTACGTTTCCGTTAGATTTACACGTACACTCAAAACATTCTCACATGCGATGGAACACATAGCAAGCACGAATATTGAACACACATTACGTTTCCGTTCAATTTGCACGTACACTCAAAGCATTCTCACATGCGATGGAACACATAACAAGCACGAATTAATTCCACACACTACGTGTAAATTGAATTTACATATTTCAAGTTTAAAAAATTAGCAAAAAACCAGAGAGAAGTATGAATATGCCACAGCGTTAATCAGAAGCAGTAAATAGGAGGAAGTACAATACCATGACAAAAAGGGGAGGGGGAAAAAGACAAACAATGATCCAGAAAATACTATGCACAAAACTCAACATTTAGCAACAACACAAACCCCACTGAAAACATGGATAAACTCATATCATGAGAACTCAGTGCATGCATATCAAGGTTAAATTAAATATGCATGTTATCAGACAAAATGCTTCCCAGGGCGAGAACAAACAGCACATCAAAGGTGCATTTAGTCTTATAATATCCCAACCACTGGATTTAAAGAGCCATTAAGCTCATCACTGCAGTTGAGATATCACGATTAAACATTGCTCTTATCATATTAATCTCTTTAAGCTGACAATGTTTGACCAATTCGAAGTTGTTGACATTCGGTTTGCGCACTATGTAATCTATGGCAGTCCATTTTGGCAGTAGCATGCATATATCAATATGATTTTCCTAATCAAAGGAATACGTGAAAACGACAAAAATCTCCAGATGCTGCGCTTATCGACATCAGTAAAGACTACCAGTCAACTACAGGCTAGGAGCTGTTTCATACTTGTTTTAGGATAAGAGTTGTGATCATTATTGAAGACTCTACTCTGACTATGAAATCAATAAATGAATAAAAAGCAATACAAACACTGTTACTATTCTTTAATTTATGTCCCATTAAAATGATATATTTAATTCAAAGAATACATGCATGTTATATATATTATAATAGTTTGACAATAGATTCATTAATAATTTTACAATACTACTTAAACAGACTGAAAGACAATTTAACAGTTTTAAGATATTGTTTTTGTGACGTTTATTTTCTATTGTTTGTTTTTTGAAGGATGGGAATGTTATAAATGATGGTTACAAATAATGTTATTAGCATTACATTGCTGTATAACTTTGCACAGACTAGCATTTTTATAGCATGCGAAAACAATGGAATGATGGCCAAGTCTTTAAATTGATTGGTTTGTAAATATCTGTATCCGTATTTTCTATGTGTGTGTATTTATAGCTTACTTTGAGTTATCTGACACAAAAAATTAACAAGTATTGCCTTAATTTATTTGGTTTTATTCTTTATGTGTATACCTGTACAAAACGATCTATTCATTTAAAAAAATATATTTGTATATGCAAATCATACAAGACCGCGAAAAAAAACAGTAATAAGTGCAAATTATCCACCGTTCCTAAATGCGTAATGAAGAGGAACAAAAATGCCCTTTCCTTTCATTTTTTAACAACTCCTGGTTTTCGGACAAATTTCATGAATATCCACTTCGATACCGGTACATACATAATTTATTGCATTAAAATATCTTTGTAATTCCTATGTTGTGATATTGTGGCATGGAATATGCATTGAGTACAAAATGTATATGCCGAGTGAACTAATGTTGCGTAATAGCGTACTATCAATTGGCGTTAAGGGTACAAAGCAATGCACTATTGGATTCAATAAACGCACAATTATGATATTAAGATACCATTTATTAGAATTACACGTCCTATAGTTTTTCATAGAAAGTAAATAGGAATTGCATATTGTTTATGTACAGTGAGCCCTCATTATAATGCTGATCTCTTGCCCGCCTACTCCACTTGGCGCTATCAACCTTCAAAGCCCAAAGTGAGGTTCGTGTTACTAGATCTTTAGTTTTATATGTATGTGTTGTAGATCGTTGTTTGTCCTTTTGTTCTTTTTTTGGTTGTGGTGTTGTCTGTTCTTCTTCGATGTACGGATTCTGATAACCCCTTTGGAATCTTCAAACTTTTCTTTTAAAAAATCATATCGTTCATATTCTCCCTCGATACATTGCTACCTTCATAGATATATAAGTAGTTGTTTCAAAAGACGGCTGGATAACGAGGGAATACATTATATAATGTTGAAGTTAACAATTCTACAAAACATATCAAATTAACGAATGATTTTCGATTGACGTTCTTTTTTATTAACAACATGTTGTTTTCGTCATCTGTCTGTCTTTGTTGTGGGTTGTTGTCTTCTTCTAGTACACCATAGTTCATTCTCAGGGTGTATCTTCGTGGACTTAGGTTTAGCCTCTTTGTGGCAAAATATTGTGATTATCAGAAGAATCTAAAAATACATTGTATGACCAAATAAGGATCATCATACAGAAATGTCATGTTATTTTTACGGGTGCCGCTAGTGGAGAAGTAACTGCTTAACCTTCCGGAGCACCTAAATATTTCCCCCCCCCCCACCGAGGTTTTGGTGGGGTTTGTGTAGTACAATTTTGGCTTAGTGCTTTATAGATTATCGTTGGTCATTTTTACCTTTTTCTTTTTTCAATTGTATTATCTGTCATTTTCTTTAAAGTTTCTGTTTACCTCCTTGGTTTTATTAGCAAAAAACGAACAAACAAAGCTACAGCAAAAAAAACTAAAACAGACAAAACAACTAAAGAAATAAATTAAAAAAATCACACACACAAAACAATACAAAAAACGCTTGTTTTAAGCTTTCAAATGTCAGTTTTCGATAATAGTTGGCTGTTTCTCTTGTGTTTGTCTCCGATTTTAAATTTTTGGGTTCGTGTTGTTCATTTTGTCCTATTATTATGTGTATTTAACTTCTTTGTTCCGTGTTGTGATGTCCGTTACGATTTCCGCATAAATCGATGTTGTTTCGTCTTTACCCCAGTTACTTGTAGGAGGGTACATGNAAACAGACAAAACAACTAAAGAAATAAATTAAAAAAAATCACACACACAAAACAATACAAAAAACGCTTGTTTTAAGCTTTCAAATGTCAGTTTTAGATAATAGTTGGCTGTTTCTCTTGTGTTTGTCTCCGATTTTAAATTTTTGGGTTCGTGTTGTTCATTTTGACCTATTATTATGTGCCTTTACCTTCTTTGTTCCGTGTTATGATGTCCGTTACGATTTCCGCATAAATCGATGTTGTTTCGTCTTTACCCCAGTTACTTGTAGGAGGGTACATGTCTTATTTATGTTATTTGTGCTTGTTTGCGTATAGTGGTGTCAAACATTTTGTCCTATTCAATGTCTTTAAGGTTTTGGTTCCGTGTTGTGATGGGCGTTACGATTTCCCGCATAAAACGATGTTCGGTTCGTCTTTGTACTTTGTTTGTAGGAGGGCTCGTGTCTTATTTATGTTATTTATGTTTATTTGTGTATAGTGGTGTCAGCCTCGTCTTGACTATTTGAGTAACATGGCGGGTATCTTATAAGAGGCAGGAACTGCTTACCCTTCACCCCTGGTTTTTGATGGGGCCCGTCCTGTGACATATGTACCCAATGTTGCCAGTTTTTTTTCTGGATTGTCCATTCTTGATTGCACCTTCGGGTTTCTCTAACGTAATGACAAACGGCACGTTTTAAACAAAAATTCCCTTAGAAAAAACCAAACATTGTTTACTGTATAAAACTGTATGTTTATAAATTGAATATGAGAGATAAAATATGATTTATTTGCTGATGGTATTGTATTCTTACTACCAGTATTTATTATTAAATTATATTGTTCATTGTAAATATTTGTAAACCTTTGAGGTTTCCTGGCACCCAGAGGTAAATTGTCCACAGGTGTAATATAGATATAATAAAAAAAAAAACAAAAAAAAAACAACCATTTGCAGTGCAGTGGAAGTCCCATAATGCAATACTAAACTATGACATACGTTCTTTTTGTAATATAATTATCTTCCTAATAATGTTAGGTGTATTCATATTTTACCTTTAACAGGCACGAAACTACAACAAGGCATTCAACATATATATTGTAGTGGCCAATTGCTTCAAGAAAAACTGAAAAGCAGCCCTGAAACAATACCATAAAAGGACATTACAATGACATATGAAAGATGAATTTGATGGTAATACAAATGTACCTGCATTGCAACACATGCATCTTCGAGGTACAATCCTCATTTTTTTTTAATTAAAATACACGAATAATCTGGTTATTAAATTTAACTGAATCAATTCGCCCCGTAGTGGTATATAGTTTTGTATAGCAACATAAAATCTCGTGACCAATCTGCTAAAAAATATTGCCAAGTATTTATAAACAGCAATCATTTACATGTAGTATCTATTTGAAAATCTATCAATGAAGGACGACGAGACAATACAATGACCAAAAGACAAAATACAAAACCAATGACAAACAAAACACTACACAGAAAACAAAATACAAAACCAATGACAAACAAAACACTACACAGAAAACAAAATACAAAACCAATGACAAACAAAACACTACACAGAAAACAAAATACAAAACCAATGACAAACAAAACACTACACAGAAAACAAAATACAAAACCAATGACAAACAAAACACTACACAGAAAACAAAATGCAAAACCAATGACAAACAAAACACTACACAGAAAACCAAAGATTGAGCAACACGTACCCACCATAAAATCCATGGTGAACTCAGATGCCCCGGAATGGCCAATTATTCTTGCTCCATCAGTGGCACCCGTCGTGCTAATTACCACCGGGTTGTAACTAGAGTAACACTGCGGGTGCCACTAGTGGAGAATGATCTACTACACCCGGATTTTAGTTGGTTTCGTGTTACTCGATCTTTAGTTTTATGTGTAATGTTTTTAGATCGTTGTTTATCCTTTTTCTTTTAGCCATTGTGTTGTTTGTCCATCTTCGATTTACAGATTCTGATTACCCCTTTGGTATCTTCAAACTCCTCTTGTCAAAACTCCAGTAGTAAGAACGGCCCCTATGCTGCAGCTTTGGTATATTATTTTTTTTCTGTCGTTATATGCATGTACTTACTCTTTTGTTAATATAATGATAGTCATGACACGGTCCATTAAACTGTGGTATGTTTGGTCTCCTAACTTGAATTTCAATCACATCACAGCAAACCAAAGGTATGCTTAGTCTTGCTAGTTCTGTATAGGTATGAAATGGTTCGCCCCACTTATCATTGAATAACTTAGAGGTATTAAAGTCTCGATAACTGTCAACACCACAACAGTTGAACTGAAAAATTTCAAAAAAAAACAAATCAAGATATTTATTCATACTATAGCTAACTAAACGCACATTCTAAACACGATCGTAATAAATTGATCACGTTAATTTATCTTAAGTACTTTGGTTTGATTTTGTTTATGGTGCTTAACACCACTTTGAACAATATTTCAGTTACCGGTATATCGTGGCGGCCCAGTTTTATTGATGGAGGAAACTGGAGTACCCGAGAATACCACCTACCTGTTGCAAGTTACTGACAAATTTCATCACAAAATATTGAATCGACTACACCTCGCCATGGACGGGGTTCGAACTTTAGTGGTGATAGGCACCGATTGCATAGTAGATAGTTGTTAATCCAACTACCATACGATCACAGCCACGATGATCACTCTTAAGTATTTTAGATTTCCAACTGATTGTGTTCCATTTGCTGTTACAGACGTACTTTTCTCTTTCGAAATATCTAGCATTGACCTTGTTCAATTATCTGGGTTGTTTTTATTTAAATGTATGTAAGAATTTCTCCAGATTTTAGGTGTTTCTGTGTTAAATGTTTACACATAGGCTTGTTCATGTATTACCAAATCAGTGGCAGACAATGTCGTTGAACTTGACATTGCAATGCAGAAATCTTAATTCAATATTAAATATATATTTAACAATATCAAATATATATTTAACATCTCCTCTAGAACAATTTATCAGATACTCTTTTGATCTAAATGTTTGAGAGTTGCTTCACCTTTCCTTCTGTTTAGACATGTATTTCTGTTTCTACTTTTAACTTGGTTAATTTTTCCCAGTATTTTTCATCACCATGGTGGCTAAATTTCTGCATTAGAATTCCCGCCAATTTCCTATCGATAGTCATTAATGACGGACATTAACAAGTTAAAAGTATGCTTGACGTTTTGATCACAGAAAAAACATATTGACCTTCTGCTACCAATGGAGGACGATATTTCAAATCTCGAACTGTAAAATTAAAAAAATTGCCTATTGGAGAGATATCGTAATCCACTGATTGCTGCAGGAATATTTATATAGTCATCACCGTGATCAAATTGAAATGTGATGGCATATTTTATCTTATGCATACTGTTTGTATGTAGGATGTATCCAGTTGTTTGTAGGAGGGCTCATGTCTCATTTACGTTATTTGTGTTTGTTTTCGGATATTGGTTCTTGTCTTCGTCTTGTGTACCATATGATGCCAGTTTCTCTGGATAGTCCATTTTTTGATTGCCCCTTCTGTATCCTCTAACGTTTATTTACTACGAATATCTCAACATTCAAAATATTCCCTACTATTGATGATAAAAAACAACAAAAACAACATCCAATCTTTTACCTTTTTCATAATTACATTCCATGCCATGCTAACACTGTTGTTTCCTGAAAGTCCTAAATACGAGTCATGCATCCCTTTCATGAAAAATAATCGAATCTTTTCATTTATCTGAAAAAGAAGAACCAGTAAAATTAAATACATTGTTATAAAACTACGACTTCAAATACACCGTGAGATTGATTGGTTCTTAACAAATGAGCAATGTGTCAGCTGTGACATCGCGAGAATGAATTACTTTTCGATGGGGTGTTGTTTGCGTCATACTAGAATCACACACGGAGTTGTATTTTTATTGTTGTAACTCAATGAAACAACAGTTCGCTCGGACGCATTGTCGTGAAGCAGAGTATTCAAGTCATTTCTGTTTCTTTTTATGTAATGCGCCATTATCAGTGGAGATTATGTCCATGTGTTTTAATGAGATATTGTCAAAATGTGTAATTATGCATCTACATTGATTGATAATTGATGTAGATTTAATGAATCTGAGAATTAATTTTTAAATTACAATAATCAAATTTGTTTATAATGCTTATCATGAAAAAAACAATATTTTGCTTGTGATAAGAAAAAGTATAAAGGAATTTTCAAAATATTTATTGAATACATTACATGGGTCTCGTAAATAAAGAACTGTATAAAGACAGTAAAAGTGTAGTCAGACTATACAATTGCCAGCAGAAAAGGGACAAAAATACAAACAATGATCATCAAAACACTTCGCGAATTTCTCAATTTTTTTTTAACTTTTTTTATTTTCCCATGTGGAATGTTATTCCAGAAACGCGTTGTACATTCTAAATAAGATATTTACCTTTTTATTATGTACAGTTCATCAATCAAGTAGCAAAGAAATGGCATAAGGCGAATGATAAGAAGTTCGTATATCAAAGGACAGACTATACAATGGTCAAAAGAAAAAGTGCAAAATGTCAAACAATAGTCTACAAAATATTACACAGAAAACTAAAGATTGAGCAACACGAGATCAACACAATACCGGGATGAATACCGGTTCTGCGGATAGGTAAACAGTTCCTGCACCACTAGTGATACCGTCGTGTTATTGTTTTTAACAAGACGACTATCATCAGATACGCCAGCATAAGTATATTTAAATAAACATAAATAACATAATAAACATTTTTTTTTATACAATCATAACAATTCATAGTCGCGGAAACTCCTTTTTTCACCAGTAAAGGTCACTTTTGGTCACTCGCACGTGACTCGTAATGAGGTCTCTTCCGATCTCCCACAGCGCAACATATCGGTAAAGACGTGAGATGTCATTTGAATTAGATTGTGTACTTACGACGTCAGGAAATCCAAGATAAATTACGACCACAGTAACTTCTAATATCACAAATATGATCATCACAACAGCATACTGCAAAAAAAAAAAAATAATATCATCATTATTTTGATGAAATCAAAGAAGTCATTAAATAAAATGTTTGTATTTTGTTTGAATTATAATGCCGATATTGACAGTCTATAAAACTAAACTCACGTCAATTTACGGGATTTTGTTTTGTTCGACGTTTCTTCCTTTTATTTCTTTTTTTTATCTATTTTATCGATTGTTTTGTCTATCCAGTCTGTCGCACAATGTTTACACTCTAATTCATATTTACGTAACTAAAGCAACAACAACAAAATGCGCATACAGAAATTTGACAATTATATTTTTTAAAGCGTTTGTAATGGATAAACCATTTGTTTACAGACAATTTATGTAATTATCTAGCATAGATATTCAAACCTGGTTGTTTAGTAGTGTTGTGTACGTTGTGTATTTCTGAATTTCGTTCTTCCAGCCACAGTAACAATGCTCTTTTTTTCTCTTTTCCCTCCTTTTTTTCACTGTTTTTCTATTCTCTTTTGCATGTGTAATTGTTACTGGTATACTTTCATTAATGTGCATGCTCTTTTTCATATGTATATGTGTTATATTTGCTATGTAATTCCAAGGAGAAGACTTCATAAGTTGATAAAACTTGTGTCTTATCCTTTTTGTCTCTATGAGCAAATACAATTGTTACAAACTAACCATACTCTTGCATAGTGTACTAATTTTATTTCTAGGTTGTACTGTGGAGAAACCAAAGTCTTGAACGAGTGTGCTGGTTGGATTTTCGTTTCGCCTTAAGCATTCCATAGACTTTAAATTATTTGGCTTTCTAATCTTCTGACTATGAGCGTACAAGATAAAAGTTGTGTACGTTATGTATCTCTGAATTTTGGTTTTTGTTGTTGTCTTTATATTATTATTATCCATAGGATTAATTATCACTTCCAGCCATGGTAGATGTATTTTTTCCGTGTATAGTAGTTTTATTTCTAGCTCGCACCGTGGAGTAATGTTTTTATTTCTCGAACGAGTGTGTCGGTTGTCATTCCCTCTTAAGCATTCCATAGTCGTTTAAATCATTTGGTTTTCTGATCTATGAGTGTACATGATGATAGTTATTCCGGACACGCGTCACATGCATTAACTTAGACAGCTACTATCTCATTCCATACAATAAGATCTGTATATATCATTGGCCTACAGTAATTCCTGAAGTTAGCAATAAGCAAACCTTGATCTGTTTTTTGATGCTCAAGTGTGATGTTTTTGACAGTTGTCATTGTATTCGATAGTTTAAGGGTTTAAGGTGACCCGAGTGGTTAGGGAAATTAACATCTGACCTCTAACCTTTACATCACTGACAAGGAGTCGGACACCGTCTTCCCCGCCCCCAACCCCCGATGCCCACTTCAATTACTAATGTATTACAGGCCGGTGGTGTTACTTGTTATTTAACTATAATTGTCTATACAGTTTTTTTTCTCGCAAAATTAGTCAAGTACTCATGATATCAAAAGTGACGATTTACACCAAAAGCAAATCCCAGAATTTTGATACAAAATTATATCCCTCAACTGTAAGCCAATCTATTGACAAACATTTAGGTAGAATACCTTTTTTCATTATTAAGAAGACAAAAATAACATGAATGTCTTACCACAGTTTTCAAGCGATGTGAATTTCGAATGGTTCCAACTAGCCCTGTTACAGTAAAGATACAAAGAACTGTTCCAAACGGTAAGAAAAATATACCAAATCCTCTGACTATAGTCTGCATATCCAGTCCTACTAGTGGATCAATGGCTGTTAAATTTGGTGGATTGTGGATACGAACCGCTGGATACCTATTGATGACTATGCAAAATATTGTGAAGACAACATGTTTAACTAAATATCGTTTAAAGAGAAATGCACTCGGCTTGACAATGCTTATTGACAAAATCATAAACATTTTTCAGACCTATGGTATAAAAAAGGTTCACCTTCCAAATATTAGAATACGTTTGAAAAGAATTAGCTTTGAGCATAATGCAATATGCTTGTACAATAGCGGTTGATTGGTTAACAAAATTGTGTAAAATTACCACGACGGATGCTACTAGTGGAGCTAGAACCCTATTTCTGCTCACAATTCCAGAGCACCTGAGTTCATCCTCTTCGATTTATGGATTCTGATTTCCCCACATGTATCTTCAAACTCTTCTAACAATCTATATGTCGTTACTAACGTTGCTATCTTGAAGAAGTGATTAATTTTAATGAGATTTATTTTTATAGTCTATGCATAATTATATTTCGCGGAATTTAAATTGATGTCAATTTCAGATTAATTTAATATTTCATCCTAGACGTCTTTGTTTGTTTGCAGTGCATTGGAATGGCGTTAGCCTATTATTAAACTTTGTTTTACTGTCAGAAATATTTGTTTCCCTAGGTCCTTCACAACATATCACATACATATACTCACTTTGTTATATAAAATATTCTACTAGGTTTATTATGTAATAAAACAATTGCATATTTGTTCTGTTTTCTTTTATAATAAAATGAAGAAACCCGTATTCAATTACGCATATATAGACAAACTCAATAAGCGACAACAAAACTAACGATTGACGTCAGTAATTATGGAGATACAATGCAATTATCTGTTAAATGTAGCTTAATGTAGGCGCGATTAACGATAATGTCTATAAAGATTCAGATACTAATATTTATTCATACGGACCTTTAAACATGTTGTGTATTTGATGTTTTGCATCGTCAAAGATTGCTAAGTTTCTTGTCATCTCTTTATGCCCAACAAGTAGGAACAATCCAACACCAGCAGATATCACTCCACTCAGCTTATTAAATCAATAAAAAAAAATCACAAATTAACTTAGATCAAAACTAATGTGATGTAACGATATATCTTTACTTGTTTAAAGGATTGTACGTACATAGATTCAAACATGCTTTTCCCTGAGTGTAATGGTCTTTAACCAACAGATTTTAACTTCTTCGAATGTAGGCAATTAAGTACGACCATTCACTGACCCTGCAATTATACTGTTGATGTTTATGTTGTCGTGTCGTTGTAAATCACATTATCAGAGGAGGAGGGGTCCTATTAACCGGTTTAACCCTGCAACATGTTTGTGCCTGTCCCAAGTCAAGATCTGTATTTCTTACGTCATATGTCATGGTCTTTTTATTTTCAATAGCTTGACATGAGGGAGGCGGTTGTTCGCTGTCTTAATATTGATGGAATTGTTGGCCATCGCTCATAATATATCAAAAATTAAGTTGGGAAAGACTTTCAGCTTGAGATGACAGAGGCGGTTGTTCGCTTTCTTAATATTGATGGAATTGTTGGCCATCGCTCATAATATATCAAAAATTAAGTTGGGAAAGACTTTCAGCTTGAGATGACAGAGGCGGTTGTTCGCTTTCTAAATATTGATGGAATTGTTGGCCATCGCTCATAATATATCAAAAATTAAGTTGGGAAAGACTTTCAGCTTGAGATGACAGAGGCGGTTGTTCGCTTTCTTAATATTGATGGAATTGTTGGCCATCGCTCATAATATATCAAAAATTAAGTTGGGAAAGACTTTCAGCTTGAGATGAGAGAGGCGGTTGTTCGCTCTCTTAATACTGACGGAATTGTTGGCCATCGCTCATAATATATCAAAAATTAAGTGGGGGAAATCTTTAGCTTGAGAGGAGAGAGGCGGTTGTTCGCTTTCTTAATACTGATGGAATTGTTGGCCATCGCTCATAATATATCAAAAATTAAGTTGGAGGAAATCTTTAGCTTGAGATGAGAGAGGCGGTTGTTTGCTTTCTTAATACTGATGGAATTGTTGGCCATCGCTCATAATATATCAAAAATTAAGTGGTGGAAATCTTTAGCTTGAGATGAGAGAGGCGGTTGTTCGCTTTCTTAATACTGATGGAATTGTTGGCCATCGCTCATAATATATCAAAATTTAAGTTGGGGGGAATCTTGAAGTCAAAGGTATTGTTTTGATCATTATAGCGTAATGAGTGCTTATTCCTACTAATACTTTGTGTCGCGATTAATCTCGGTATTTTCCCTTTACATCTTCAAGACACAAACATAGTCAGAGGAAATGTCTTAGCAAAAGTACTAATAGATTAGGGTTATGGTCATGATGTTTAGTGCTACATGTACTTTCAACAATATTTCAGTTATATAGTGGCCGTCAGTCTGAAATGTACAATTCTTAAATAATGTAATTATTTTAAAATAAAACTAGAGTTCTCCTCCCTCAGCCATATGTGACCTTAGGCGATTTTTGCTATCCGGTTTAGGCCCTTAGGTTTTATTTGCTTCAAAAACTTTACATTATTTGGCTTTCCAATCGTTCGATTTTGAGCGTACATGATGAAGGTAAAATGACTTTCTTCGTTAAGAAATATTTGAAGATACCAAAGGGACAAATAGAAGGGCATACTATACAATGGCCAAAGGACAAAAGGACATGCAATTATCTACAACACACACCAAAGGGGCAAACAGAAGCTGTAAATAGAAGGGCATACTATACAATGGCCAAAGGACAAAAGGACAAGCAATTATCTACAACACACACCAAAGGGGCAAACAGAAGCTGTAAATAGAAGGGCATACTATTACAAGGTCCAAAGGACAAAAGAACAAGCAATTATCTACAACACACACCAAAGGGGCAAACAGAAGCTGTAAATAGAAGGGCATACTATACAATGGCCAAAGGACAAAAGGACA
>MJUT01023306.1:151558-175322 GCA_002080005.1 Gigantidas platifrons
TAAATAGAAGGGCATACTATACAATGGCCAAAGGACAAAAGGACAAGCAATTATCTACAACACACACCAAAGGGGCAAACAGAAGCTGTAAATAGAAGGGCATACTATACAATGGCCAAAGGACAAAAGGACAGGCAATTATCTACAACACACACCAAAGGGGCAAACAGAAGCTTTAAATAGAAGGGCATGCTATTACAAGGTCCAAAGGACAAAAGGACAAGCAATTATCTACAACACACACCAAAGGGGAAAACAGAAGCTGTAAATAGAAGGGCATACTATACAATGGCCAAAGGACAAAAGGACAGGCAATTATCTACAACACACACCAAAGGGGCAAACAGAAGCTTTAAATAGAAGGGCATACTATTACAAGGTCCAAAGGACAAAAGGACAGGCAATTATCTACAACACACACCAAATGGGCAAACAGAAGCTTTAAATAGAAGGGCATACTATTACAAGGTCCAAAGGACAAAAGGACAGGCAATTATCTACAACACACACCAAAGGGGCAAACAGAAGCTGTAAATAGAAGGGCATACTATACAATAGCCAAAGGACAAAAGGACAAGCAATTATCTACAACACACACCACAGGAGCAAACAGAAACTTTAAATAGAAGGGCATACTATACAATAGCCAAAGGACAAAAGGACAAACAATTATCTACAACACACTACATACAATTAAGGTACCTCTCCTTATCCAATTTAATTAAATTTGACGTTGATAGCAAATAGACATTTTTTCCTGTTTTCAAATGCCAAAATATAATAAGGCATATACACATTCATATTTATTACAAAGACAGATATTAATGATGGTAGGCACTGATTACATAAACACATAAAGCAGACGATAACTGTTATGTCAGTCCAAATGTCAGTCCATGTACACGTAGCATGTAACATCATTTGTTTTGAATTTTATCACTCGCTATTGCTCTGGATAATTTTTTTTTACGAAAATCATGTTATCCATGTTAATACTACGTAAATATAAACTATGGCTTCCATGAATTATTTCTTAATTAAATAAATACTTACAAGGATAATAATACTGAGCACATACACCAACATAACATGGAACTGACCCATGATACATGTATCTATATAAATTCACATTTGTTCCTTGAATGTAAATGTTTCAAAACTCAACGTAATTTCGAAAATGATTTCATATGAAAGTTTACAGTGATTAATAGACTATAATAAAGACAAGCATGTTGATATTGAAGCATATTCTTAATTGCAATTTTTAGTTAGAGACATGTACAAAATGAAAGGTCCAGAAGATAATATAAATTTCATTAGTTAATCCTGACAACGTACTTTATTGTTATAAATGTTGACGATCTCGGAGCTTTTTATAATCGTGTATCTTGGATTAGTGATTTTGGGAGGTAAGCGCAGTCCAAATGCTTATTCCATCTCTAACGTTCGTCGTTTAAGGAATTTCATTAATACAAATTTATCTTCTTAATTGCAATTCGATAGATATGGCATGTACAATGTATATCTAATATCTAAGACCACAAATCATTCATATGATCAGAGTAAAGAGACGTGAAAGGTATATCTATTTGAGAGAAAAACAATAAAATTGTGAATAAAGTCTACTAAAATTGTATTACTATCCCTGGGTCGATACCTCTGCTAGTGGACTATTAGTCCCCGATGGTATAATTCGCCAGTAGACCCTGTCTCCACACTGTCATTGTTTGTTAGATATATTGATCTTTATAGAAAGTTACCTTTCTTAGATTATGTAATTATTATTCAAACCAATGTTGTCCTACTCAAGCATAGGTTACCTTGCCCGATTTTTATAAGTGTTTGTACTAAACTGTCGTAAATTTGGAACTTCAAATAGAGGAAAAGACAACTGAACCGAGAAAGCGAAGCATTTTGCTTTTGTACTTGTCATCAGATTGTCGAATAACAAATGAATGAGTACACAGGGATAGTTTTCGTTATTTACAGATCGTTGGGTAAAATTACAACACACGTTTAAACTGTCTCAGTGACTACCAAACAAGTCACAACACAAAAAGTGTTTGTCGTCATGTCGGTAAATCAATACTAATTTATGGTTTATAATAAAGAATTTAATTGAAAATAAGTGACTTTTATATTGGCTTTTGTATTTGGCTTGCTGTTTTAAAAATAATTAATATATGTATTTACATTACATCAAATTTACATGGATATATGTTTTATTGTTTTGTTTGTTTTAAATTCTCCAAAAGAGAATAAAGGAAATATTTCCAGGTTGGGTCACACGCAGTATTATAGTCCGATTAGGGATAACCTTTAATATTCAATTTCCATCTTTGTGTGGTTCAAGTTCTGTAAGAGTTATATCTCTTTTAATAAGGAATTGTTATTCAGCTTACATGTAAATGTGTGGTTGTGTAATGTTTCAATCTTTTTTCAACTCCAATATATTTTGAGCTTTTTAATTAACCTGAGCAGGTGTTGGCTATCCTGTTTAGCCTTATTTGGTCGATTACCTCCCCTCACTCCGACTTTTATCTTCCATGTGTACGTACCTGATGCGGGTTATTCCAGAAACACTTGTGAGTATTAAGTTTGATATCCACATTTTTGTTTCTGCTCTGCAAATTAATCTACTGATTTTGGTTTATTTGATTGATGATGCCACTTTAAACAATATTTCAATAATATAGTGACATTCCTCTCCACCGTTTTACAGATCCTAAAGACTTTTAAATTATGTGGT
This sequence comes from Gigantidas platifrons, assembly GCA_002080005.1. Taxonomy (NCBI): domain Eukaryota; kingdom Metazoa; phylum Mollusca; class Bivalvia; order Mytilida; family Modiolidae; genus Gigantidas; species Gigantidas platifrons. Next base: position 154,308 of record MJUT01023306.1, read on the forward strand.
TTTCCGTTCTTTTGCCTTTAACAAACCGATTCCAGAAACATGTGATGTGCACTAAATTAGATATCTACGTTTTTATGTTATCACTGGCACGATATAGCTCTACAGGTTTAATAATTAATCCCGGAGTATACTATACGCCCCAATAGTCAAGCTCTCGACACTGACATGGATTATTTTATATATTTATTAGTCCTTTTTTTTATTCCATAGAAAGCGGAAGGTTGATAGTGATGCTAAGGCGTGATACTATGTATATTATTCTGATAGTAGATTTTTCCCCCTAAATTGGTGTTGTTTTATTCATGGAGGACATATATCATTCAATGACTTCTTTATTGGTTGTTCTTTATTTAATACATACATGTATGTCTATTACATTTAACAATTAAATTATACATTTATTAATTATATACCATATACAGAAAAGATTCCTGATACCTGCTAATCTGGGTCACGGATCACGTAATCTGGGTCACGGGTCACTGTGAGTAGCATGTGTAGTCTATTTTTATCTTGGACAATAATGAGCGTCCTGATTGGATGACCGATTTAATATCTTTCTAATGTCCCTTTGTAAAGTTCCGACAGTGTAGTAATTTTGTCTCATTTTATTAACCTTGGGTTAACTTTTATTGAGACACGTGAACTAATAATATTTTAAGCTACATTCAATTGTATTTACTTTTATTATTAATCTTTTGAAAATGTTATTGTTGCCAGGTCATTCTCATCTATCATCTCAGATTATTTCTATATAAAACATAATATTACAAGTGCAATAGAGGAGGAATCTAGTCAATTATACAAATGTATATACATCAAATACAATACATATTACAAGGTGAAGTGATATTTTTCATAATTAAAGAAAATTATAGAAAATAAAAAAAAAANATTTGTTATAGAACATGACCTCATCCATTATATATTATTCTAAGAAAAATATAATTACACAAATTATTCTTACAAGGAAGTTTTTTTTTTTTTTATTAAATTCAATTTTATTATTAATTTTACATAAGATGATCCTTTTGAAGAATTTTCTATTAGGATGTCCATTAATGTTTGTATTTGTATTTGTGGGCAAGATTTCTTTCTTATTCTTTCAGAACGTATTAATCTGCAAATCAGTGTATACTTTTTTTTAGATAGAAAAAAAATGGACGTACTTAAAAGCGAAAGCAAATTCGGAATCTAATTAGTTAATGTCCATGGATGCCGTATTTATTATAGTAAAATAAAACAAAATTAGTTGGCAACTGAAGTTGAAATATTATGACAGTTCTTCTAAAAACAATCAAGGAATCGTCGTGATCGTATGGTAATTGGATTTACAACTACCTATGCAATCAGTGCATATCACTTCTAACGTTGTGAGTTTGAACCCCGCTTAGGCGAGCTGTACTCGATACAACATTATGCCATAAATTTTGTCGGTAACATTTCGGCAGGTTGGTTGTTTTTTCCGGGTATTCCGGGTTCCTCCACCAATAAATCTGACCGCCAAGATAAAACTGAAATATTGTTGAAAGTGGCCATAGACCTAACGCTAACACTATTAATTGATGAGATGTCATCCAACAACTTCTATATTTGCTTTTCTTTATTTAATGCAAATTTATATTATATTTAGCAATTAAAAACATACATTTATAAATTAATGTATAAAATAAATTAAGTTCTTCTAAAAACAATTTGGGGCTAGTGTTATGATGTTTAACGCCACTTTCAACAATATTGCAGTTATATCGTGGTGGCCAAATTTATTGGTTATTGGTGGAGGAAACTGAAGTACCCGGAAAAAACACCGACCTGTCGCAAGTCACTGGCAAACTTGATCACATAATGTTGTATCGAGTACACCTGGCCTGGAGCAGGATTTGAACCCACAACGGTAGTGGAGATAGGGATTGATTGCATGGGTAGATATAAATCCAATACGATCACGACCACGACGATCCTCCAAAAAACAATTATAAGACATGATCAATATAATAATTACATAGAAAAGGCCCAAACAAATCCATATGCTATTAAAACATAGTGAATGTTTTCATGATTAAGTGTTTTTAATTAACTCATTCTACCGGACATATTCCTCGTGTCCAACAAAGCATCATTAATCCATCGGACCGACTTTACTTGACCCTTCTTTACAGGCAATCCAACAAGCCAGAAATATTATTACAGCCTAAAATAGAAAGTAACAAATCATATGTAATACTATACAATACATAGGTAGGTGGTTTTCACCGGGTACTCCGGTTTCCTCCACCAATAAAACTGACAGCCACGATATAGCTGTTAAAACACGGTATGAAACACCATAAGCTAAACCAAACCATTTTGTGTGTGTTTTTCATCCATGAGTTATCAAAATATGAACAAGTTCTTCCAAAATAAGCTATGCTATAGCAGAACCTCTAATTATTTATACTTGAAAATTCATTTTGGAAAAGAACGCAATTTCATCACATGTTGCAGAAGTGTTTCCTGTTACTTATAAATATATGCGCCAGCTAAAAAGAAGCTTCATCGTTTGCAACAAGGGTGACACTACGGGTTCCGCTAGTGGAGCAGGAACTACTAACCCTTCCAGGGCACTTGAGTTCATCCGGGTGTTTGTGGAGGTTCGTGTTGCTCGATCTTTCGTTCCATTTGTAGTGTTTTGTAGATCATTGTTTGTCTTTTCCTCCATTTTCTTTTGCCCATTGTATTGTATGTCCCTCCTCGATTACGGTTTCTCATTACCCCTTTGATATCTTCAAGCTTTTCATGCATATCAAATGTTTATACTATTTTCACAAAAATAAATAAAATAAATGTTGATCGTATGGTATTTTTCGTTATGAGTTACCTATGCAATCAGTATCTATTAACTTTAAGATGTGAGCGTTTGATTCCTGTTCCTGTGGAGGTGTTCTCCTAACGATATTATGCAACAAGGTTTGTCAGCCATTAACCAACGGTCGGTGGTTCGTTTAGTGATTATTATTCGGACAATGCATAAAATCTATTCATCCTAAAGTTCTGAAATTAAATTTTATTCTTTATGTTTTAATACCGCCAGTAGATATAGTTCCTCTATGAAAATGTCATTGTCTGGCGACGATAGATATCATGGTTACTCAATTCCAATTATATCAATATGCGATAACATAGTATTTAGGCTTTTAAAGATTGTTTATAATTTGATGGCATGATCGCATAATAATATTTATGAACAATGATATTCATACGCAAATGAGGCACCCACGTTGAGGCACTTCGCAGTGATAAACTATTTTCATTGACAGCTGATTGATTCATTCATTAACAAAGCAATCATGCATGTTCTAACCCTTCATAAAAAGGGAATATAAAGGATGTCTGAGTTCACCCCCAGTTTTTAGTTACTCGAACTTTGGTTTTATATGTATTTATAGATCGTTGTTTTTCCATTTGTACTTTTTCCTTTGGCCATTGTGTTGTATGTTCTTCGATATACAGATTCTGATTGCTCCTTTGGTATCTTCAAACTCTACTTAGAAAACAGTAAAACTTTCAATACAATTACAAGCCCAAAATCCACGATCTTCAAACGAATAGTTAGATATGGCTTATGCCTCCATATTATATCTTGTGCATGTTCATATCACATATGTATTGTAAAAGAAGGTAGTCACCTGTATTATGGATACTATAATAACAGTCGTCATCACATACTTGTTGTACTTTTCTACGTAGGACCAGAGTACGTCATAACATCCCTGTAGATATACAAAATACCAAGGCATTAGAAATAAACCTGTTCTAGCTAAGCAAACTAATGTCTGCTGAGAACGATAATGTAAAAGAAAGCACATTAAAATGGAGATCAATCAGATTTTAAGACCTAAGTAAACAGCATTATTATATATAGTCATAAGTACAAATGGACCAAGTAGTGTTGAAATCAAATACACCGATAATTGTAGCTTCAAATATCCGAATGTTCCAAATAAATGGAGCGCAAAAAGTATTACGAGCGAAATGTTCAATTCGAGCTATTCAATGAAACGACTCATTCCATATAAAAAAAGGGGTTCCTCATAACAAAGAAATGAATATTTTGTTATTATTGTTTTTCATCTAATAGCTATTCTAACATGACGTCCTTCTTTCGTTTTGTAAAAAACGAGCGATTTATCGATTGGGTGTAATCTCATTGGGCACATGCGCCGATGCATGTGACTGACTTTCCCGTCGTAAATGTACATGTTGATGAATTATCGTCTGCTCGAACTTGGCAGCATAAATTGTGTGCGACATATTCCGCAAACGTAAATATAAATAACCGTCTTCCAATCAAAGCATACTACCGTATTTGTACTCTTAGACATATCAGAATCGAAATAAATCATGGAAGCCATGGCTCAGGATAAAATACTAAAATCCACCAACCCATGTTAAAACTCAAGACACATTCTGACTTCCATGATTTATTTCTTAATTGAACCGCATCGGTTGTCTAATGATTAGCGTGCTCGCTTCAAGCGCGGTAGATTGTGTGTTCGAGCCCCGATTGGATCAAACCAAAGACTATGAAATTGGTATTTGTTGCTTCACTGCTAAGTACGCAGCATTATTAAGAAAGAGCACAGACTGGGTTGGCTCGGAATCAGGATTATGTGTCCGAGTGGGGCGGACTGTTTTTTTTAAATTGAGTTAGCACTATAAAGATCCAACTAAGCATGTTGCTCTGGTACAAAGCGGACCTCATCATTATTTCATTGAAAATTAGCTTGTTTTCGACATGATGTAGTCGTTAAATTGCTGATTTGACATTAAGCAACAATCACTCTGATAGCTATTGTAGAGTCTTCATTTGTTAATAATACCTATGCTTTAACGAGACTCTGAAACGGTTTTCTAGCATGTAGTTGAGTGTTAGTCTTCGCATAATTAAAATTTATTTTAATGCTTTGATTTGAATGACAGATACATTAAAACGGATGTTGAAGACATACTATATTATTGTTATACACACTATATTACATTTTTGTATATATCTAGTAACAGTTCTAAATAAGATCCCGGTTTGTTTTCACCGGGTACTCCGATTTCCTCGACCAGCAAAACTGACCGCCACGATATAGCTGAAATATTGTAGAAATTTGCGTTAAACACCATAACTCTAACCCCCTAAATACGATTTTTTTTATTCTAATTTTCCATTTTCACAGCGAAAATGTTAGCACCATTAACTTACAGTTTTAGAGTTGGAGTTGGTTGGAACAGGGTTAGTTGCACAAACAAGATCATTTGCTTTTTGTCCAGTCGGCAATGTCTTGCAGCAAGTCAAGGGAGTCTTAAATGGTGTTAGACTTGTAAATGGCTGTTTGTTCCATTTGGTACAGTCTTTGAAATCATAGCCACTGTCGACACCACAACAGGAAAACTATAAATATATAAATGTTTTATATCATACGAGACAATTTGGTTCTTCATAAAAGTCCAAAAACATCCAAAAAGTGTCAGTTTAATTTGTATGTATAATCAATGTTCATTACAATTTGTTCGAGTTAAAATTTCTTTCATACCGGTTTTACTTACAATTGTGAGACTTATAAATCTGCTATTTTATATATACCGGGTAGTAAAATTTTTTGAAGGATGTACTTTAATTTGTGTGTAAGTGTAATGTTCAATAGTCCTTCATGTTCATTTACATTACTTATTAGATATTCTGAGAGTTTGTGCGTTTTGTATTTTTAATGAGTGTTTTAACATTTCCATTAAATTATTGATTATTTCCCCCTTTTTTATTGTTCAACTAACAAAATAGTATCTGTCTTTTCTGTAGTTTTCATTAATGTCCCGCAATTAGCACCTTATGCTATCATCTCTGATCAGTTTACCAGATCGGTCTGTCAATATGAACATTTATGCTGCTCGGTTTACCATTACAGTACTTTCAATTGCTCAAGCAATGTTACACTTCTGCATGTCTTCTGTAAAATTAATATTGACATATCTCAAAGTTGAACCAGCTATACTTGCCTCTATTAGCATTTCGTAACATGCAGATTTAATAATAGTATGATACATTTTTAATTAATAAAATAATGACTTATCACATGTTAGTGTGATGCGGGCCAACTAGTGAGTGCAGTATCGGGAATTTAAAAACAAAAGAAAGAAATTTTTCGGCAGCTACAAATCAATGTTTTTGATCTAAGATAGATCCAAAGCAGAATATATATTTAATCTCTCAGCTCTTTCATTTTTCTTACCTCACTATATGTCTATTTGTTTTGGGAGATTTAACACGATAACCCACGTTGTCAGCACGGACTAGAACAATAGATGTCAGAAAGCGCCCTCTACATATAACGTTCATGATTCTTATTCGTTTGACTGATTTGATTTCATAACTCCAATTGCAGTACATAAAAGTCGTCGTGTTAGTGATATGATTTATATGTTCTTATAACTGTCCACAAACCAACAAGCTAGAACCAGTCCTTCTCCTTTTCAAAATGGTTTCAATTGACATACCTGTTGCATGCCAAAGTTCCAAGCAAGACTGGTAAAATCTGTTCCCTTCAAACCACCATAAGAATCTCTTATTGTCTTTTTCAATATAGGCTTGACCTTATCGTCAATCTGAAAATAGTGGATTTGTAGGTATACATCTTGATGCCTACTATGTTTGTTGGTGTGTAAAACAAGACAATGTTATCATGAGTACAACACTAGATGTAAACGGTTCAGTGATACTTTGAAGGTCAATTTATTCGTGAGTCCTAATTTTCATGGTTTTCATCAAAACACATTGCATTGATATGTTGATTTGTGAGTTCGTGGTTTCAAACACTGAAATAAAAATCATTTTGTTGGATTTTGGTTTTTGGTGAACGTTGAAATCCGCGAACATTAGTAGCCCATCAGTAATAGTACTTTCACAACACCTTTCCTCGTTCGTGACTTATCACCGGGTTTGTAACTAGATTAACACGACGGGTGTCACTAGTCGAGCAGGAACTGATTACCCTTCCGGAGCACCTGAGTTCACCCCCGTTTTTAGTGGGGTTCGTGTTACTCGATCTTTTGTTTTATATGAATGCTTTGTTGATCCTTGTTTGTCCTTTTGTACTTTTTCTTTTGACCATTGTGTTGTCTGTTCTTCTTCGGTATACGGATTCTGATTGCCTCTTTGGTATCTTCAAACTCTTCTTGAAGTTCTTTACTAGGCTGTTGTATCCATATCGTCGTCATTAGATAAGAGGTGTTTAACATCCAATGAACACTATTGTTTTACTGCTCGCAAAACTTTAAATTATTTAGCTTTCGAATCTTTCGATTTTGGGTGTACCTGGTGAGGGCTACTCCAGAAACGCGTCGTGCGCACTAAATTTGATATCTATGCTTTTATTCTATATTTATACCCCCTGCAAACAAAGTTTGGGGGGTATATAGGAATTACCCCGTCCGTCCGTCCGTCCGTCCATGTACCTTGTAAGCGCAACTCCTCCTAAACGGTTTATTGGATTTTTATGAAACTTTACACACTTATGGTATACTACCTGCAGATGTGCTTGAAGGAATATGGCTGCTGTCCAAAATTTAAAAGGGGAGATAATTCAACTTATACTGTCCGTCCGTCCATGTACCTTGTAAGCGCAACTCCTCCTAAACGGCTTATTGGATTTTTGTGAAACTTTATACAGTTGTAGTACACTACCTGCAGATGTGCATGAAGAAATATGGTTGCTGTCCAAAATTTGGAAGGGGAGATAATTCAACTTATACTTTCACGAAAAAGGAAGGGGGCATGTACCTTGTAAGCGTAACTCCTCCTAAACGGCTTATTGGATTTTTATGAAACTTTACACACTTGTAGTACACTACCTGCATATGTGCATGAAGGAATATGGCTGCTGTCCAAAATTCAAAAGGGGAGATAATTCAACTTATACTTTCGGGAAAAGGGGGGCATGTACCTTGTAAGCGCAACTCCTACTAAACTGCATGCGGGGGTATCACTCAGTGAGGTCATTCACAGTTCTAGTTATAAATAAACCTAATAACAAAATATAAATTAAGCGATGGATAGGTTGGACTATACAGCTCTTTTTTTTTACCTCAATGCAAGTAAATGAAAAGATGTTACACAGAATGTTTAAACTCATGAACAGGCGACCATTGATGATTTCCAACAAGTTGTAGCCTGTTGCTCATTACAATATGTTGTAAGTTTCTTATTGCACTAAATTTCCCAAATAGCAGACTTTCATTCATAACAAGTCTTGAAGACAGATAGTGATTCCTCCTGCAAAACTTCGAGAGGACACAGTGTGTCGGGTTGTAGCAAATCAGAAAAGCTAGATTCCTATATCAGATGTGTGCTGGGTTCGGGAAATGCTAGTATATGCTAAAGATTTTAGTGTGTATTTTAACGACAATATCATCTACTGTACTTGTTAATCTATTTGTGATCTTTAGTCAATTGTAGAACAAATATGTAGAAAACAAACACCGTTAACAGCTGCACTTCCTGCTATTTGTTATAAATGATATTAAAATATGGTCATGGCTACTTTATAATATTACTTACTATATCTCTTCTGTTCAGGTACAGTCCTGTTACTGTTACCATGGCTACCAACATGACAAATATAATTATACTGTACTGCAAATATAAAGCAAAAATATATTTCCATACTATATGTCGCATACAAGTATACCTCGTAAGCATTAACGTACTCTATAATATACGAAAGCTACGACTGTATGAATAAGTTACCAATTTGGTTGAAGTAGTTGTGAAATTGAAAAAAAAAACATTTCATTGAACCCCATTATATCAAACTCGTTTTTCTTGGATAATTTGAAGTCAACATTAAGTCTGTTCACAGTAGCTATTACATTAATTTATCCCAGCTAGCTCGAATGGTCCGATATTTTGAAGTACTATCCCCGGATCCTCTGCATTTCGTCTGTATTTGCTAATTTTATCGTGGTATGTTTTTTCCATCTAAACTGACCACCAGGGATAGCACAACATATGAAAACAGAGGAGAAATCAGATCGGACTTAATATAAACTAGGTAATTCAATAGTAAGGTAATATTGAATAAGATATGTAATAAAGATGGATATATGTTAAGGTCATACAGATGGTATGATTAGAACTGCCATCTTAATTTTTTCTATGCGTAAGTATATAATTATCCTTACTAGAAATGTAACGAAAGCAAGATCGAAGATGAAATAAATCTAATAGACATATAGTTTTTTCTTTTTATTATTATTTTTGTTGTTTGTTTGTTTGTTTGTTTTATTGTTTTTTTTTTTGTTTGTTTTTTTTTCTTTTCTGTTTACTTAGAATATAAATATATTACATTCTATTCATGTGTCTTAACAAAAAATAACAGAATGTTAGTATACAATGTCATGACGAGAATTTAACATTCTTGATCGTATCTTGAATACATTTTTTGTATTTGATATTCATTTGCAAATATGAGGCTGGAAATGGCAGTTTAATTAGAAGTTGTTTTTTATTTTATGATAAGATCTTACTCCATAGAGAAATATTTTTATTTTATAGCAAGCTCCACACAATCCTAGTAGTACAATGACCAACATCACAGATCCTAGGACTATTAAAACTACAGCAATGTCCTTCAAGATGGCCTCTATTATATCTACCAATTCATCCAAGTTTGTCAGCTTGACAGTAGAAGGTAGTGCCACATTTGATCCTATGCTGGATGATGCTACAAAATTAAAAAATGTTTCAATTCTAATTAAAAATTAAAGGTAGAAGATATCAAGACGTAATTAAACAGAAAAACCGTATCAAAATGTTGTTTTGCTCATGTTACCCCAGTAAAACGTTTTTGTCTTCCCCAAAAAAAGTAGAAGAAAATATTTGTCTTGCACTTTATCATGGCTTTTAGTTTTGTTGAGAAAACCATTGACCTATTTGATCAGATAATATTGCATCGAGTGTACATCATAACGAGGAAGAGGCGAAATCACAGATTTATCACATCACATCAGGAACATGTAAGACCAATTCGCTTGCGTGACAAGGTGTACTCGATAGAACATTATCTGAACAAGTTTGTCAATGACTTGTAGAAGTGCGGTGGTTTCCATTAGATGCTTCAGTAACCTCCACCAATAACACTATCGTCAGGATTCAACTGAAATTTGGCTGATACGGCGTTAAACACACATAGTGAATGCACATTTTATATTCTACAGATGTCGGTGTGTAGATTTATTTTTTCCGTGTTGTGTTCTCGTATTGGACTTTTGTTGTTTTATTCATGTTGCTTCTCTTGGAGAGGATTTTAATGTTTTCTAATTGACCTTTGGTTTTCTTTCTTCTGTGTCGTTTCTTATTGCTGTGCTAAATTGCAAATATCAATTTTCCTTTGCTGTCAGCATCCTTTGTGGACATTTGACTTGTCACTTTATTTTGCATGATGCTGTTTGATTTCTAATTTGTATACGGAGTGTCATTTTTCGTATCAATGTTAATGCGTGTACTTTATTTTTGTCTATATTAAAACACGGACTGTACGTTTTGACTTACATAATTATCTTTTGTCATATTACATATATTGATTAATTTCTATACAATTTTCGATTTTTAATGAACATACATTTTGTTAGTTCTTTTATCCCGTCTTTTACTGTATCAAGAATATCATTGAGATAAGGTTTGATTTGTTCAAATCCAAACTTTAGAACCATTCCAAACGAAAATATCACCAATCCAATCAACTGTAAAAAAAAATCCATAAACTCTGTGTTTAAAATATGTATTTTAATATAAGTCTAGAACAGTTCTTAAAATCTCACAAAATAATATTCTTTTCAATAACATTATACATGTATTGAAAACTAAAATCGTATTTTGAGAAAGAGCAAAGACTGGTTGGCTTAGAATCGGGATAATGTGTCTAAGTGGGGCGACATGTCTACCCGCGGATTGTTGTTTCAGTGAGCTAGTACTATAAATATCCAACTAAGTGTGTTGGTTTAGTGACCTCGTCATCATCTCATTGCAAATTAACTTGTTTTCGCCATGATATAGCTGACAAATTGCTGAGTTGGCGTTAAATAACAATCACTCACTCACTCATATGTTGACCAGCATTATAACATATTCATAGAGGCTGTTGTCGCAAAAACACAGACAAACTCAATCTGACCGTATTAGTAACAAGATGTTTAAGGAAGTAAAGTATGAAATCGTTGGGCCTTTGTGTCTCCTTTTTAACAAATCGCTGAGAGATAAAATATTTCCAGCGGATTGGAAACTTGCCCATATTATCCCGATATACAAATCTGGTGACAAATCGTCCGTGTCGAATTCTCGACCTGTTGCTTTACTTAGTACTATAAGCAAGGTGTTTGAGAAGGTTGTTTACAAACATATATTTAATTTTCTAATGGAAAATGCATTGATATACAAATTCCAGTCTGGATTTCTCCCTGGCCATTCTACAACACACCAGCTCATAGAGCTTATTAATGAAATATTTATGGCACTCGATAATCGTGAGCTTATATGTTTAATATTTTGTGATGTGAGTAAAGCTTTCGACAGAGTGTGGTTACGAGGTTTATTATTAAAATTAGAAAGATATGGTATTAAAGGAAATCTTCTCCAGTGGTTAAGTAGTTATATTTCAGCCAGAGAACAACAAGTAATAATAAAAAATGCGATTTCTGGGAAAGGTAATCTTAAGGCAGGGGTGCCTCAGGTGTCCATACTTGAACCCCTTCTATTCTTAGTATTTATTAATGACATTGCTGATGAAACGATAGGCTTGTGCAGATTGTTTGCAGATGACACATCCATAGGAGGAAAATCGTATGAAATTAATAGTTTATGTAACATGGTAAATACTGACTTAAAAAATATTTCAGAATGGTCCAAACAATGGTTAGTCAAACTTAATCCTACTAAAACTGACATCGTCTATTTTAATACTAGAGATATACCTCCTGGTTTGTTCTTCTGGATAGAAAACACTAAAATTTATCCGGTAAAATGTCATAAACATTTAGGTATCACTTTAAGTGTAGATTGTAAGTGGTCAAACCACATAAATACTATTATTGCAAAAACATCTAAACAAGTGGCAGTCCTGCGAAAACTTAAATTTAAGGTATCTCGAAATTTCCTTGAAACTATGTATTTAACTTTTATTCGTCCACTTTTAGAATATGCAGGAGAGGTTTGGGATAATTGTACTCTCGCCGACTCGGAACGGCTTGAAAAAATTCAACTTGAAGCCGCACGTATAGTAACCGGTTTAACGTCTTATGCGAGTATACTGTCTATCTATAAGGAAACGGGATGGGAAAAACTTTCAGTTAGGCGTGAAAAAAGAAAACTTTCATTATTCTATGACATCGTCAGTGGCCAATCACCTGATTATCTTCAAGATTTATTACCTATTACGGTGGGTCAAACCAACAACTATAACTTACGAAACTCTAAAAACTTCACTATTCCCCCAGGAAGGCTTAGTTTATATCAAAGTTCTTTTTTCCCAAGTACTATTAGACTCTGGAACAATCTGCCAACAGACTTGAGAAATTCTCCTTGCCAACAAATGTTTAAAAACGAAATACGAAAAGTTTATAGTATACCTGACAAACCACCATTATATTTTTCTACTGGTATTAGAATTGCTAATATATTACATGCACGCTTACGTCAAAAATGTAGTAGCCTCAAATGTGATCTATTCAAATGTAATTTAATTGCCTCTTGTAATTGTGATTGTGGAAATTACATCGAGTCTGTGGACCATTTCTTTTTAAGATGTAATATATATAATGAACACAGAATACAACTATTCCGTGGCATGTGTAATTTGGGTTTTGATATAAGCATCGAAAATATATTATTTGGAAATGCCTCTTTTGAAAACGACAAAAACTCTAAACTGTTCTTGCTCGTCCAAAAATACATTGTTAACTCTAAAAGATTTGTCCAGTAAATTTATATATTGAATACACATCAGACGACAACGACTTTGTATATACGTTCCCGTATTTGTGTTTAAAGATAAATATTATACAAAACTGACTCTTATATCCCAACCAATAGAACTGTTTTTGTCCTGTTATGTCATCTTCAATTTTTACTGTAGTAGTTATTCATTTTATCTGTATTTGTAATATATTGTCATTGCTAATGTTTATATATGTACCGGAGAAGACTTCATAAGTTTACAACTTGTGTCTTATCCATTTGTCTTGTTTTGTATGACAATAAAATATGTTTAAAGTAAAAGTATCTGACAAAAGATAAGCAAACAAACTACATCGTCGGATAACAAACTAATAATTTAATGAATATTAGAGCCATGTTGTATGGATACATGTACCAAATAAAATAATTATTAGATTGATATTGTCAAATAGGACTTGTTCATTTCATTCCTACAACTCAAAATCAAATCATGTTAGATGTCATCTCTATTTAAATGTTATTCATGTAACACAAACCCTGTGACAGAACTGTTAAAGGGGCATTAGCTACGATTTTGACCAAAAAAAGTATATGCTTTGGAAATTGGTAAATAGCTTTAAAATGATGAAATAAAGGTAAATATTTCACATTAAACAGCATATCGAACCACTTTCCGCCTTTTGAGAACGAAAATTACCATCGATTACTTATTTACTTGCAAGCAAATAATTTGACCTCGCCTTTTCCGTATGCAATTGACCTTACTAGTGACAGGTAAAAAACGAATAATTTGTATTTTGTCGCTTATTAACTGCCAACTTGCATGGTTCTTTGTCCGTAATTAACACCGACTAAAAGCAGAATTCACAAAAAATAAGAATTAAGTGCATTGTTGTACTGATTTAATGACGATTCGACAAACAATAATTAATAAAATGGCGTCCATTTCTTGATCGATCTCAAAACATGAGCAGTTGCACTTATTTTCCCCGATACGCGTACATTTCATAACATTTACAAGTTACAGAAACACGTTTTATTAAGGCATCAATCATATCTTATATAGTTTTTATGGGTGACAAAAATTTACGATTTGGCAGATAATGCCCCTTTAATGATTCTCACATTAAAATATTACAATAAATCTGGATAACGTGAATCCCATTAAAACCGTGAGAGAAACTATGTGCTCAGTACGATTTAGCATGTCCCCATATATTGCATTTTTCGGAAAGTTCTTGTTATGAAAGCAACGGTTCATATGTTTATAGAAACATTTTTTTTTTGCAATCAGCTTATGCATAGAGAAACAAGCAGTTCATGAAAAATCCAAGGCGACAGCAACATATACATGTACTTAGAAATAATAATCTTCCCTAGTCCAAGCTCTACTGAGGATGAACTATATATTCCAAAAACGATCATAAATAGAATGTATTTTTTTTTATCAAATCTTTATTTAAAGAAATTTGTGTTCAATGCTATATATAGAATGTTTTTATATTATCTTTAGGGGTCGTCATAGTCCCGTTTGTTTGGTAGTTGGATTTATAACTACATGTGAAATCAGTGCATATCATCTCCTCTAAGGTTGTAAGTTTGGATCCCGCTCAGGCGAGGTGTACTCGATGCAACATTATGTGATAAAGATTGCCAGTGGCTTGCGGTATCCACCACCAATAAAACTGACAGCCACGATAGAACTGAACTATTGTTGAAAGTGGTGTTAAACGCCATAACCTCATATATTTTCTTTTTTTTAAGGAAATTTGTTTCTGAAATCTAATATCAGCTTACAGTGACTATCAGCCTAAGTCATAATCATTTCATAACTAAGGTGTACATTGTACTATATGACCTATCTATTTTCATTATTTTATTATTTTATCTATTTGGCTTTGTGTATGATCGATTATTATGTTATTTTGTTACTAGTGAGATTTAAAGGCATTTATTGGTCAATATTTAAACTTTATCATAACTTACCATACATTGCATACAAGTATATATACTATAAATGTTCAATGAGATTGTTTGTTTTTACGACAAGTAACTGGAGTGCCAACAAAAGTTTGTGGAAAAAGTGTGAATTTTCAACTAACATGACATTACAAGCACAAATTTATGTGAGAAATTTTCAGAATCTACAGTAGCCCTTTGATTTAATTTTAAACATTTTATTCATAAATAAATGAAATGGATTGGATAGCAGGCAATATCCTATATAAATCCTCTCCATAAGTAGCCCTTTGGTTTACTTGCTCCCAAAAACTTCCACATTATTTTGCTTTCCATTCTTTTGCATTTTTAAAAGCGTACCGGATGAAGCTTATTCCAGGCATGCGTTGTGTGCGCTAAATTAGAAAGACCGGTAAACATATAACGCAATAACAGGTAGTTTGTGTTAGCACTAAGCGATATCTTTTTATATACTTTTTTGCTATGCCTGTTATTAATCTTCACTGAATATATTGAATTTTCATTTTTGCACATCTAGAAATAGACTTCAGACAGTAGACGTTGTATAATGTATTTTGACGTTATCTATAATAAACATACTACTTCATGGATCTAACCTTTGTCTACTTTCAAACTGAACCACTAGAAACCTTTGGTCATATAAACGGTGTTTCCTTCTTATCATGTTTTGACAATTGTATGATTTTCCACCATTTCGTCTTTAGGACTACTGAATTGATATTAGTAATCAAAGTGTACATTTAGTGCATTTACATGCACTTCATCTGGTATACTTTATAGTTTATGTTAAATGTATGAACAATTAATTATCTATGTTTTTATACCAATGGAAAAAAATAGGTTTTACTGCAGTTCTACATTTCAGTCTTAAATAATGAGCATAATTCATGCCTTAATATGGATGTGAAACGGTGCCTAGTTTGCAATTGAGTGGTATTTTTTACTCTGGCGATATACACTACATCTTGACATCTTTGTCGTTTTTTGTGTTATTAGGACTACCTTTCATAAATGAGAAGTTATCGACATGAAAACAAAATATGGGTCAGTGAAGTAATCTTACAAATACAATAAAACCTGTCTTATGTGACCTACTAAGGCAACATTTAGATATAGTCACATAGGGCAGGTAGTCTCTAAATACAGGTGTATTCAATATGAAATGCACTGGGAAGGGAAATTAAAATGGAGGTCACATAATACAAGTTATTGCTTAATAGAGGTGGTCACTAAAACAGGTTTGGCTGTACCTTCATCACTGTATCTCACATTACGAGGCTACAAGAAGAGTTTGAAGATACCAAATGGGTAATCAGAATACGTAAATCTAGGAAGAATAGACAGCACAATGGTCAAAAGATACCAAAGGGGTAATCAGAATCCGTAAATCTAGGAAGAATAGACAACACAATGGCCAAAAGATACCAAAGAGGTAATCAGAATCCGTAAATCTAGGAAGAATAGACAACACAATGGCCAAAAGATACCAAAGGGGTAATCAGAATCCGTAAATCTAGGAAGAATAGACAACACAATGGCCAAAAGATACCAAAGAGGTAATCAGAATCCGTAAATCTAGGAAGAATAGACAACACAATGGCCAAAAGATACCAAAGAGGTAATCAGAATCCGTAAATCTAGGAAGAATAGACAACACAATGGCCAAAAGATACCAAAGAGGTAATCAGAATCCGTAAATCTAGGAAGAATAGACAGCACAATGGCCAAAAGATACCAAAGAGGTAATCAGAATCCGTAAATCTAGGAAGAATATACAACACAATGGCCAAAAGATACCAAAGAGGTAATCAGAATACGTAAATCTAGGAAGAATAGACAACACAATGGCCAAAAGATACCAAAGAGGTAATCAGAATACGTAAATCTAGGAAGAATAGACAACACAATGGCCAAAAGATACCAAAGAGGTAATCAGAATACGTAAATCTAGGAAGAATAGACAGCACAATGGCCAAAAGATACCAAAGAGGTAATCAGAATACGTAAATCTAGGAAGAATAGACAGCACAATGGCCAAAAGAAAAAGGACACTATGACAAACAACGATATACAAAACATACAGATTTAACTTAACCAATAGGAACCTTTTGTTCAGTCGTTTTCTTGTTAGCAGTAATCCTCTATCAAGGAAATTCTGATAGAAATCACAAGCTCTGAAATATCGGATCAACTCAAAGATATCCATTTCTTTAGAAATGCCTGTACCAAATCAGGACCATTGCGGTTTTCCAGTTTCCCGGTTGTTGACTGATTTTGTCTGTTTATTGATTTATGAGTTTTGACTTTCCCTTTGGAAGATTGCTCTGTGTTCGGTAATTTTGTTATTACTCTTATATACTCCATATGCAGGCGCTGTTGGNATGTTGCCCACGAATAAGCGGAAACGCTTTAATGGGTTATCCTTGGAAGGATATCAACTTAAAGTGCATTTTAACCTTGATACATTGTTTTATATAATTTTATATTTGTATATTTTTAAACTACACTAGATTTAGTTGGTATCTGTCCTAAATGAATTTTACCTTTTACCTTTTACCTTTTACCTAAAGGACATCATCTATATAGCGGAACGTAAAATTAAAACTAGACAGTTTAACATAATTGGAAGTGGAGTGCCAAATCGGATAGACTGTATATGTTTTAGAAAATAACATCTAAAAATTGAAAGTTGGGGAGTGGAGATATTAAACACTATAAGCACACACAATACGTCCAGGCGACCGTTTCACTAAAGGTCGTAAGTCGTAAACGTAGACGTAAGTGTACTCGCAAAGTTAAAAGAGTGGTGGAAGGTACTCGCAAGTCGTAAATCGTAAATCTAATTTTGAAGAGAAGAATCGTTATCTGTATTTTTTTTAATATGAACATTAATCAAATGAAGCGAGCAATAAATAATAGATGCACGCAACATTGTTTATATTTCGAGAGTCATAAAAAATAATTAAAACAGCTACACATTATTGTTCGTTTCAGTGTACTTTCTATCAGTTCTGCATTTACAATTTATCAACGTATTTTATTAACGAGTGTGTACCTAGAAGAAATTTCAAGAAAAGACCTATATAGGTTACATGTACAAACAATGGGCGCATTATATTTGGGTGGATTTGGAGATTAACAGTTATTACTTTTGCACGGAGAAAGAGCATTACAATTGCCCGTAAAATGTACCTGATACTTATTTTTGCATTTGCGCGGATTACCTGTTATTTAGAATATATTTAATTTACTCATAACATTTTCTGCATTTTGCAGCATGACTGACGATGCAACCACAGGGAGTCCCTGTGATGCAATATGGATTATTCATATCTTTCCTCATCCTTTAAAATGAAAACAAAAAATATCAGAATAACATAGATACAAATATATGAAATATAGATTTAAAAAAAAAAATTGTAACATCCATGTATAAAAAAAACCCCATAATTTTGAAGGCAACAGATATTTTAGCAGTCCAAATGTTAATATTCATTGGTAGTTTTTATTGATAAAATAAAGGGTTAAAACACTCACTCTGAGTATAAATCAACAGTACATGTACATGTTAAAGTATAATATTGTAAGATGTGTATTTTTGTGGTTTTATGTAGTGATGCAATAAGACTACCCAAATCTTAACACCCCTACCCCACCCTCCGTGGTGGGCAGTGGTTACAGATTAAGTTAGCGAAAGAGGTAAAAAAAAAGTTGGAACATCAGTACTTAAAATATTATGAAAATACGAAATATACTTTAAAGGTAGAAAAACAAATCCGCACAATCGTCATGTGTTTAAGTTCTTCACGTACATATAGGATATTTTCCGCGCAATTGAAATGCACCGCAAACAGACTATCGATGCAGAATGTGAATGTATTGCCAAATCTATGGTCACATTTTTGAAACAGTCACTTCAAGTTTAAGGGGAAAAATAAAAAAAACTTCGAAAAATGTCCCTTATTTATTATAGATAACCAACATTTTTCGAAGCTTTTCTTATCCCCCCCCCCCTTATGTTTGAAACTTCAAGTGACTGTGCATATAGCATGAAATTTGTTAAAACATATTCCATAAAATAAATTTCTTCTCAAATTTCGGTAAAATTTTACACTTTACAATTTTTTTTCTGATACACAAAATGTAGCTTTGGTTTATTCATTTAAAAAATCACTTTAGAGTTTTATAATTAGTTGAATATTAAAAATGTATTTAAACACATCAGCTTCCAAACTTGGGTTTATATATAAAATATAGGGCCCAGGTGGTTCAGTGAGTTAGGTAGTTGGGTTACCTAACAACTCATACACGCCTATCACCAATGCGGCGTGGGTTTGCGCCCGGTTTTGTAAATTACAAAAAAGGTGCACTCGACTCGTGATAAAGTCTACCATTTACTTTCCCCTGCTCGGTTGTTTTCCGACTTCTTCCACCACTATGATATAGCTGAAATACTGCTTAAAGTGGCGTTAAAATGCCAAAAATCAATCATTATACATAAAATATATGATACAATGTATCTTTTTATCTCCATTATAGGAGATGTTACTTGTCGCAAGTCGTAACTGGTAACTCTTTAAGTTTAGGACTTAGTTTAGTGAAACGCACGTATACGTGCACGTCAGGAAATCTTAAGAGTGATCTTAGACTTACGATTTACGATCACTTTAGTGAAACGGTCGCCAGAACTGTATAAAGTACGATTTACACCTTAATCACGGGGGAGATATCTTGGAGTATAAAAGTCCAGATATCTCAACGGGTGTCACATTGGAGCAGGAATAATGATATATCATGATCAGTTGCATTTGTTTTCGTTTTGGTTTGTTTTTGAATGAATGTATGATGAATTATTTGTTTCCCAAGCTGTTTTTATAAAATAAATGTGACTCACCAGAAAGATGATGTTCAGAACAACAATAAGAATTCTTCCACATTTTGACAAGCAGTCCATATTGCAAAATGGAAAATATATCAGCTGATCTTTTTTATCAGATATAAACAGTTATAAACAATAGATAATTGTCAGGATACTTGTGAATGGTAAATGACGGATTACCATAAAGACCATGTCAACAGAAAATTTGGGGTAAATATATTGATTTTAGTAGCAGTTTTGTTTTACTATAGATTTAATAAATTTATCACTTCATTCCATGTAAATACTGGAATGTAAGATTGTCAAAAGGGAAGTTGTGTTAGGTAATACATAATGAAATGGAAACGAGAGTAGTTTTAAGTAGGTCTAAAGATAAGAAAGAACTGATATATTGAATTTCTACGTGGACTATCGTAGCGATTCTTAAGGGTGAAAACTTTAAATAAATAAAGAATAAAATACATTATTATATGATTGAACTTTGTCTAGTTTCTAATTGGCTGAAATCAACTTGAAAAGTAATGCGTACGTACGATGTCAACCTCAAATGAGCTAAAATTAGCTCACAGGTAGTGTGGAATGTAATGTCACCCCAATTTGGGCTAAAAATAGAAATATAGATTCCAGAATTCCACGTTCCAATCAAATTTTACGTCTCTCGACAACATTGGCCAATCAGGGGTCGTATTTCATCTGGTGCTCCTTGACGTCATTCTCTATCAGAGAATGCCTTGACGTCTGTACACAAAAAAATAATAAAATGGACGACGAATTGTCGTCTGCACGGTTTGCCACAGTGGACGAGGCTGAATTCAGAAGAATCTTGAAAGAAAAAGATGCCAAAAACACGCGTAGAGCAACAAATGAAGCTATCAAAATATTCCGGACATATTTAAAAGCTAAAAATATGTCGGAAACGTTTTTTCCCGTGTATAATCATATAATAAAACGATTATTGACTTTGGAATAGGTTGCTACTGGGATTTATCAACCCTCAAAAAGCAATATTCACCTCGCCTTCGGCTCAGTGAATATAACTTTTTTCAGGTTGATAAATCCCTGTAGCAACCTATATCAAAGTCAATAATTCTATATTATTATATGATTGAACTTTGTCTAGTTTCTAATTGGCTAAAATCAACTTGAAAAGTAATGCGTACGTGCGATGTCAACCTCAAATGAGCTA
>MJUT01023306.1:208619-221389 GCA_002080005.1 Gigantidas platifrons
CGCGCTGTACTAGTTAAGATTCAATGTTTGCACCATCCAAGTTTTATAATTCAGTGCCGTCATTAGGTTAACGTTAGGATACAAGCGTCTTTGTGATTCAAACGCACAATTAACCACTTATGGAACAGTAGCGTCACCAAACGGGAGAAGCGGTGAATGATTCCTATTCCGTAATAAGACGTTCTCCTGACTTGGAGGAAGAATTCGTACCACCGATCACGTGACTTCATGAAAAATCTAGGCATTTTTAGCAGTAGACACTGCAGGTAGAAATGGATCGAGGAAAACGATCTCAAAAGTCATCGAGCGAATATTGGTGCGTGGTTCCGGGGTGTACATCTGACAGCAGGAAGAAACCCAATCTGGAAAAATATGTAACATTTATCCCATTTCCGACAAAGTTGAAAGACCACAGGCCATTTTGAATTACAGATGCCTAGATTTTAGTCACGTGGTGATGGAAGTCACATGACGGTATCATCTGAATACCAGTATCCCGGAACCGACGTATTGACAACCATACAATATATTCTCATCCACTGGATATATACCTTCATGACTGGTGATGGAAATGATGACAGTCTTGCACATGCAAGTTCATATTACCATTCAGCTCATACATTGTCTCTTTACATATATATACAGTTGAAACACAAAGCATAACAATGAACCGAGCTTAATGTAAAGAACTTGGATATTGTACTATGACACATAACTCAACCCAACGGAGATGCCGAATAGTAACCTTATTATTAATGTTAAAATACTGTAAATATCTAGTGAAAACAGTATTAATTAATTATTAAATGTACGCAAATATTTCCTTTTACTTACAGCAGAGAAGGGGTTCGGTTATACAATCCCTAACATAACACAGATGAACTGATATATATGTCATGTATAAACACATCTTTTTGCAAACATGATATTCTTATCGTCTTTTGGTGTTGACATGAAAGATGAGGATTGTGACCTTCCCTTATTGTATTGGACACCAAAATTACACAAGCGTCCATACAAACAACGTTATATCGCAGGAGCTGTCAAGTGTTCTACGAAACCTCTTTCTCAAATTTTAACAACTAGTTTTACAACTGTCAAAACGGGTCTCCAGAAATATCAATCTAATTAAAATTAGATCTCTCACTTTGCTCTTGTTTATTTATATTTCGCGCGTGGGAGATCTAAAGCAAGCCTGTAGACATCGCATTCTGGTGACCTAGGGTCAAGCAAAATATTGTCCATTCAAATGATCGCTTACGAGATCTTGAAAGTGGATTTATGTAAGGGACGTAACTCTGGGTGCTAATGAATTATGCCAGAAATCCCTTCGGAATTCTTCCAATGTTATCTATATCAACTATGTCGGAGCCCGATTGTTCCGACAACTGTTTACATTTCCGGAGACAAGAAGACGTCTTCAGGTGAAAATTCATAATTTACGACACAAATCAATGGCATTTTAGAAGCCCTCTCGCACCTACGCGTATTTATTACAAATCAAATATATGTGTGCTTATTATGTGTGATATCAGAGAACGATTTTGATTGGCTGTTCTGAGGGTCGTTACCTTTATTTGCATCTCATTACATAAGCGTAATGCGATGTCTACAGGCTTGCGTTAGATCTCCCACTCGTGAAATATAAATAAACAAGAGCAATGTGAGAGATCTAATTTTAATTAGATTTCAGAAATATCAGGATACCTGCTTTTCTAGAACTGGCGTTCATCAAATGTGGATATTAAATAAACTCAAAAGACCTGTTGGAGATTTCAAGATCTAGATTTGTAAGCAGCATTAAAACATTTGATTTCTCTACCTTATAAACCACTGTTCCACATAAGCTACTAAAATCTAAAATTAAAGAATTCAGAGAAGAACGGGGAACAGAGGTATCAATATCTTGTTATTGGTAGAGACAAATCAGACTTAGTCAAAAGCCATTCAAAATCTAATAATATACATGTAAATATAAACAGGACAAGATCATCCAAATATTAATTCGTTTTTTTGATGACAACATATTTTTCCTGTTTGGTGGACGGGTGTGTCAACAAATGATTGGTATTCCAATGGGTACTGTTGATTTGTTTCTACATGCTTATGAAGCAGACTTCCGTCAAGGGCTTCTCGAGAATAAAGATAGAAAATTAGCCCAGACCTTTAATTTCAGCTTGGACCGCTATATATAGATGATGTTCTGTCACTGAACAATTCTCGATTCGATTCGGTGATTATCTACATTGCACATACCCAAATGAGCTTGGAGTTAAGGATACTACTGATACTCAAAAGTCTGCTTCTTACCTTCACCTTAAATTCGACAACGGAGGAAGATTAAAAACAAAACTCTTCGACAAACGTGATGATTTCACTATTCCAATGGTCAATTTCCCTTTCATCAGTAGCAATATTCCAACATCACCAGCGTATGGAGTTTACATTTCACAACTAAAACGGTTTTCTAGAGCTTGTGCCCAGTACTGTGGTTTTCTGGACAGAGCTCAGCTGCTGACGCACAAGATACACCAGCAAGGCTACGTTGCTCCTAGATTGAAGTCATCGCTGCAAATATTCTACGGTCGTCATCACAATCTGGAATAGACCGTTACGAAATATCCATATCTCAAATGACAATGGATTTTTTACTTTTTATGTAGATGTTTTTTCCTCTATCACTGAGACTTGTACCAGACTTGACTGTTTATATGAGTAACATGACGGGTGTCTTATTAGAGGCAGGAATTGCTTACCTTTCGCGAGAACCTGATTTCACCCCGGTTAGTTGGTGAGGTCCGTGTTGCTCATCTTTTAAGTTGTTTGTGTTGTCCTATTATATTATGTGTCTTTACGTTCTGAGTTCCATGTTGTGATGGCTTTAACGATGTCCGCATAAAACGATGTTCGGTTTGTCTTTACATCCAGTTGTATGTAGGAGGGCTCATGTCTTATTTATGTTATTTGTGTTAGTTTGGATATAGTGTAGTCCAACACATATTGTGTGGTGTGGTGTGTTTGCTTTGTTTGTCTTCGTCTTGTGTCTTGTGTACCCAATGTTGCCAGTTTCTCTGGATTGTCCATTATTAATTTCCCCTTCGGTATTCTCTAACATTTATTGTTCTTCTTGTAATATTATACAGTTAAAGATCAGTTGTGAGGGAATAACCGGTTTTTAACTGTTTTATTATACTTTAGCAATTGAAGAACAACAATAAAAGGCTTTTTTTCTCTGTGATATGATTATTTCTAGGTTATTAAACTCATACTGATGAAGAACAGCAGAATAAGGCCTATTACCTCAATATTGTGTTTATAGTTGTATTATTAAAGTAAAGACATTTAAAAAAAAAACCCGGGAAATATGAAAGTGCAAAATTGCGGACAGGGAAATAGTCTCAGGGAAATAGTTCACTTCCGGGGAAATAGTCTTTTAGGGGGAAATTAGCAAATCTATGACTGTTAATTTATATAGTAAAAATACTGTAAAAGTATAATAAAGTTGACTATTGCTCAGTTAATTTGCGTTAAACAACAATCACTTACGACCATACACTCTAATTTACAATCATACACCACACACTCTAATTTACAATCATACACCACACACTCTAATTTACAATCATACACCACACACTCTAATTTACAATCATACGATAATAATAAAAACGTAGATATCTAATTTAGTGTGCACAACACGTGTCTGTAATAAACGTTACTGGAATAACCTTTTTCAGGTAGCACAAAGTCTAAAGCTTGGAAAGGTAAAAACATTGTAATTTAAAAATCATTGGGAACAAGAAGGTCAAAAGGCCTACATTGGATAGTCAAAATCGACTAAGGTCCATAAAAATAGATTAATCTATGTTTTTGTACAAAGAAGATATTTATTGAAAACGGCACCTAAATGACCAAATAATTTTAATAATATAAATACATGCATAGACCGTCATTGTCCAGATATATTAGTCTCCAGATGTGTTGATCAGCTACCACAGAGAAATAAGTTGATACAACATAAAACATGATTGTCTAACTATAGTCCCATATCATAATCAGGCTTTCCGGCTATATATGACTTATAGAAAGCAATATGTGTTTCGTTGTCAAATAAGGTTTCTTTTACTGCAGGCAAATTCCTCATCCGTTCAACCCACCGACAAAGATTGGGAAATTTGTCTTCAGGTAGCAGTTCGATTCCAAGAGACTTGATTGCTCCAATTCTTTCATACCATGGCCATAAGTCATAGTCGATCATAGCCGGTTTATCACCTGCAATATACAATAATGGTAAAACATATTATATAGAATAGCAACAAAAGCACTGTTCCTTTACTTCAATTTGAGATTTAGTGCAAAATTTGATAGTCTCTCCTGTTCATTTACATCTTTGATACCCTTTCTCAAGTAACTGAACAGGTAACAATATTTTTTTTAAATTATTTCCAGAGAGAAACAAAACATCCCATAGCTTATTGGAACTGATCATCATTGCAACGTTTCGATCTTATATGTGCCTCGTCTTGTTGTAGATATGTTGTTGATGTTATATGACTGGGGTTGATAATTATAAAGAAAACATATGTGATGCAAGAATTGGGAGAAGCTTTATTGTTCGTTCTTGATTTGATCATATTGGTATGTTCAGCCATTTTGTAATTTTGTTATAAAATCTGAACCTTATATCCGCGGCTAAGAAATAGTACATAGTTTTTCCGCTACGGGATGTAGCAATTCCGACTGAATCCAATATACAACCTGTCCTAAGGATGAAGTGTAAATGAGTACCTCATGTCTGCAAAATGTCATGCTTCTGACCACTCTAAGGCAAAATTAACGACCCCGTCTATTATCACTAATTTATGATTTACGGGTATCCTATAAGATTCAGGAACTGGGTTCCCTTCGCGAGTACCTGTGGTCACCCCCTGTCTTTTGGTGGGTCTGTGTTTCTCATCATTTTGGTTTTCTGTGTTAATTGATATTTTTGTTTTGTTTCGTCTCCGTTCTGTGTCTTGTGTAGTGTGTTGCATGTGTCTTTGCATTGTCCATTCTTGATTACCCCCATCGGTTTTCTCTAATGTTTATGAAATAGGCCCACTATCGTTTAAACTACATGATGAATTGTTTGCAAAATGTATGACTACGGCTAAAATACTGCTCACATCCTGATAAACAACCAACATTATTTTAGCATTTTTTACACTGCTTACTCTTCCGCAGCACATGAGTTAACCCTCGATTTAGTGGGGTTCGTGTTGCTCGATCTTCAGTTTTCTGTGTATGTTTTGTAGATCATTGTTTGTCCTTTTGTACTTTTTCTTTTGGCCATTGTGTTGCCTGTTCTTCGAATTACAGATTCTGATTACCCCTTTGGTACCTTCAAACTCTTCTTACAGCAACATTAAATTTTAATAAATATTAAAATACCTCCATAAAATGCCCCTCGTTCCTCTATGGCTTTCTCCATTGGTTCAAGACTTTTGTAAGCATCTTCCAGAACATCTTTATCTTGCATGGCTCCCATTACTTTATAATACATCGTAATAAACTACAAAGGTAAGTATTTAAAAATCAACCCGTGTTCATTAACCACACAAGGACTTCAGTCTGACATATTAAAACATTTCCAATGAAGGAATGCCATGGACATGCTTCTGATGCTTATGCGTATGTTTGAATGGTGCAAGGTAGTTTATTTTCATGGATAACACATTGAAACCTATGTCCTACACTGAATAGATGCACGGTAGCTTATGGTCATGGAAAACTTCATGAACCCTATATGATGCAATGAAGGAATGTCAGGCAGCTAATTTTCATGTGCAAGCTTCACTAAGAAAGGTCGTGTTACTCCTCTTGTTAAAACATTGGTCATAAGTGACATTAGCAGATTTTTGCTATCCTAGCCTTTTTGCTTTATTGGTCCCAAAACTTTAAATTACATGTACATTTTGTATTTGGCTTTTTATTTATTTTTTTCGATTTTGAACGTACCTGATGAAGTAGATACGATAACGTAACCCTCATTCCGCGTGTGCTCCATTTAGGGTTACGAATGATCTCATTCAACGTATGGGAGCAAATTAAAATTTTCGTTCCGTGAATATTTCAACTTTCTTTTTGCATATCTGGTCATATCTTATTATTCCCAACAATTTTTAAGTAATGGTGATACGAAATAAATGTTACAATCCCTGTTTCTATCTTCAAGACCGGTTTCGTATTTGAAAATTGTTACTTGTCCGCCATAACACCTTACGTAGACGCTCGCGATGGGCCGGCGGAGCCTATCCATATATGCCAAATATGGAAAACTGTTACTACGTTTTACTATAAAATTGATCCAAATAAGGATATCTCAAAAACGAGACAAGTGCGCGTGAACTAGCAACTTGTAAACAAAATGTCGGACAGAAAGAAGATTTTATGCATTCAAATTTTCAGATGAATATAAGTCTACCATGGATTGCTGCAGGGATTATTTAACACCTCAAGGTTTACCTGAATATATTTATCTTTCACCCCGTTCATTTTTCCAACCACTTACAACGGAAAGAGGAAAAAAAACCGCCCGATGTGAATCACTCCGGGCGCTGCTCCCATACGTTGAATGGGATCGATTCGTAACCCTAAATGGAGCACAAGCGGAATGAGGGTTACGTTATCGTATCTACTGATGAAGGTGATTCCAGAAACGCGTCGTGCGCACTAAATTTGATATCTACGTTTTTATTACAAACTAATAAATAAATATATATATATATATATATACATGTGTACCTTGCTGTTAGTCTCTACAAGGATGTTATCTCTTGCCCGTCTGTAAGGATCTGTGGGAGTTAACTTTTCCTCTGGGTAAATGTCATCAAGATAATCGTTGCAGATGAGTGATTCATAAACAACTTTACCATCATGTTCTAACATCGGGACCTTGCCAAGTGGATTTTTCTCCAGGAACCAATCCGGCTTGTTTTTCAAGTCTACATTTATCGTTTCAAAACTGAAATATATTATTTTATATATTAATAACAAATATGTATAATAAACGAAAAACAAGAACAAAAAAAAATACCATGGAACAATTCCAAGCTCAAATATTGAAATCATAGAAAGAGGTAAAATCGACACCCCTAACACACAAATACATGACAGATCACTTTCCTGGCTTGGTACAGACACTTGGGGTTAAACTAGTCTTATAGGCCCAAACCTTCCCTCTTGTTGAAATGATGCAGTCATGCAAGTGCATTCCACATGTGACTAAATGCCAACCCTTACGTATAACAGGGCAGGCAGCATTATTATTAATTCATCAATAAATAACTTAGGATCTGGTTATCACATATACACCATGCACCACAAGATAATTTCGCCATTTAGTGTATCGCTGACAGTTACAATTTTAGTGTTTTGTAGTTCTATGCATTACATTGTAAAACATTAGACTATATACTTCAAATGATCACGGTATATGGGCTTGTCGACTTTTGTTGTACAAATGAGACACAAATTAACTGCGGGATTTTCAAGAAAACAAGAACATATACTAGTACATGTACATACAATATTACATTTTACTTTTCGATATACAGTTTAATATCTTATCACTAAAACTCCTTTGACCCCAATGAAGTTGCAATTCAAAAAACAATTACCCTGCCGGAGCAACTGAGTTCACCCTCGGTTTTTAGTTTGTTTCGTGTTACCCAATCTTTAGTTTCATGTGTATGTTTCGTAGATCGTTGTTTATCCTTTTGTCCTTATTCATTTGGCCATTGTGTTGTCTGTTCTTCGATTTACGGATTTTGATTACCCGTGTCTTGGTATCTTCAAACCCTTCTTATTAAAGTTCTTACTATAAAATGGTTTACAAAATATAGTGAAAATGACTACATTTAAGAAAAATGCTTACAAATTATAGTGAAAATGACTATGTATATTTAAAGGGGCATTATCTGCCAAATCGTAAATTTTTGTTACCCATAAAAATTATCAGATATGATTGATGCCTTAATAAAACGGGTTTCTTTAACTTATAAATGTTATGAAATGTACGCGCATCGGGGGGAAAAGGTGCAACTTCTCGTGTTTTTAAGATCGATCAAGAAATGGATGTCATCTTATTAATTATCGACATTGTTTACGGAGTTTGTCGAATCGTCATTAAATCAGTACAACAATGCACTTAATATTTCTTATATTTTGTTAATCTGTTTTTAGTCAGTGTTAATTACGGACAAAGAACCATGCAAGTTGGCAGTTAATAAGCGACAAAATACAAATTATTCGTTTTTACCTGTCACTAGTAAGGTCAATTTGCATACGGAAAAGGCGAGGTCAAATTATTTGCTTGCAAGCAAATAAGTAATCGATGGTAATTTTCGTTCTAAAAAGGCGGAAAGTGGTACGATAAGCTGTTTAATGTGAAATATTTACCTTTATTTCATCATTTTAAAGCTATTTACCAATTTCCAAAGCATATATTTTTTGGTCAAAATCGTAGCTAATGCCCCTTTAGGATTCCTTGACTTTTATATCAATGAACCTTCATATCTTTTAACTGAATATTTTCTGATTTTGTTTTATGTTGATACTATAGGCTGTGGTTGGAAGGTAAATGATTTCATTTTTATAGTTTCTACTTAATGTAAGAAGAGTTTGAAGATACAAAAGGGGTAATCAGAATCCGTATATCGAAGAGTAATTATTATCAAACGAAGGTTTTAAAACCTCCCCCAGGCGGGAGTAACATGTGCTGTTTTTTTATTATTCTATCAAGGCTATTTTGTTTTCATGCTTAAAAGACTTTTAACATTCAGCTGTTTTTCCAATCTTTTAAACTATGAGCGGACCTGGTTAAATTCATTCCAGAAATGCCTCGTGAGCAGTAAATTAGATGTCTACGTTTTTATAATAGGACTTACGGTATCTTTTTGTGAGCAAGAACTAAGCGTGTCCTCTGTGCAAAGGGACAGAATCTCATACTGTAAAGTCGTAACTTTCCATCTTGTAATGGTGGCAGTTCTGAACCTGGACATATATAAAATAAATAGTATGTAAATTATGTTGAGAATTATGATATTGCATGCTGACTGTAGATATATAACCAATATCCCCCACCCTAACCGGAGCAACCGCTCACACCTCCGTGTTTTATATTGTCCAACGTGTAGTCCTATCGTGTTTGTTTTACCTTTGTGATTTACGTTTACTGTATTTACATACAGAAATAGAAAAGTTACACAGACAAAATTGTCAACCTTCTGGATAATTGATAATTAATCTACTTGGCAAAGATTTCATAGAGATACCAAAACAAAATTCAAAAGATAAAAAAATTTAACGACAAATTTCCTATCAGGATTTCCTTGAACACGAAATCCAAAAAAACTTCAAGGAACTTGAACCTCACTGAAAACAATGTTTCAGGAAGAGTAAACAGTTCCTGTTTCACTTGTGGCATCCGTTGTTTCCCGTGTTAACAATCCTGTGAAAAATTGTATTCGGTGATAAGTCATGAGGAGGAAAACAGGAGGGGATTGTCATACATAACACAGATATTGCGAAAAGGTTAACCAAGTCTACATGATAGCCATCCACAAGCTTAGGAACACTTGGTTCAATTACAGTATATTATTTTCTCCTTTTTCATTTGGCCATATATCGTTTGTTCTTCGATATACCGCTTCAGGCTTACACTTTTGCTATCTTCAAACGTTTCTTCGAGCATTTGCATTGGTAGGAAAGGCTAAATCCATCAAATGATAAGCAGCAATTAGACTTGATTATCAGCACAGACCACACCATGGATGACCCTGAATACACAGAAGTCAGAACAGACCAGACCATGGATGGCCCTGAATACACAGAAGTCAGAACAGACCAGACCATGGATGGCCCTGAATACACAGAAGTCAGAACAGATCAGACCATGCATGGATGGCCCTGAATACACAGAAGTCAGAACAGACCAGACCATGGATGGCCCTGAATACACAGAAGTCAGAACAGACCAGATCATGGATGGCTCTGAATACACAGAAGTTTTACTGAAGAATACAAAACAGAGGAAGTGCGTCCCGACAAGTGTTGTTATTATGTTGTAAAATGGAAATGGCACATTTTGAATATTCTGAATGGTTCTAATTTTGAGCTCGCTTTGTAGCTAGATAGCAATTGATGTTAATTTGAACGTGTATCGACTTTTGGTTTCTACTGCATTGCATGTTATAGTTACACAGACATTACAATTGAGCAATGAAGATAAGCGTGTTAACATAATAATCTTATAATCACAGCCAGATTTAATAATAAAACAGATATTCATGCATACAAATGTTGACAAACACTATGACCGAAAAAAAAAGATTATCTAAAAACGAAAATAGATAAATTTACTCTATTTTATTTAACTGGTCGGGCGGAGTTGACCTTTAAATTTACATGAGAGCATTCGATTTTATTTTGTGTATGTACAGGGCAGTTCCCGTTATTGACATTATTGAACTGTATTCAGCAGTGTCACCGAAATCAATTCATACAAAAGGAATAGAACGCACGATGGAATATAGCTGTATAAATGAAATTGATCAGGTAACCTGACCCTCCTTAAATACATGGACTTCAATCAACCCGTGTTAAGCCACGCCCAACCAGTTGAAAAAAATAGAGTAATACCTACAAGATAAAAATATCATTATAAAGGTTGGTAGCAAACTTATATAAAACTAGCTAAAAGCATGGGATCTTGACATCGAAGCCTTGGGCAGCGATAGCATACGTCAAGTGTATCGTTTTTGCAGCTACATGTAGGTCGAACACGGACAAGAATATATCTATAAAGTCTAAGTTCGGACAACAACACTATTTATAGTGACAGTGTGCATGTAGAACGTTGGTGGAAAAAAAAGAAATAAAAGGCCGTTGGCCACTGGTCCCCCGACGCCAAGGTTATATCGTAAGATTAAATTTTGAAACTACTGTAAAGTAGAGGTTCGGGTGAGCTTGTATCACTCACCTGACTTAAATAATTCTGAAAGGGGACCACCCAAGGACCATTTTGAAGTAATAAAAAAGGGGAGTAACTCTGGTTAGATTTGTTGAAAAATCATCATTATCGAACTTGACCTAGATATTCACGAGTTACACTTACATACCAAACCTAGTTTCAATCTGACTTTTTGTTCACAAGTTATAATTTGGAAACCAAAAAATTAGCAATTTTGAACAATAAAAAGGGGTGTAACTCTGGTAAGATTTGTCGAAAAATGATCGCTATCAAACTTGACCTAGATATTCATGAGATACACTTACGTACCAAACCTAGTTTCAATCTGAATATTTGTTCCCAAGTTATCATCTGGAAACCAAATATTTAGCAATTTTGAGGTATAAAAAGGGGCATAACTCTAGTAAAAATAGTCGAAAAATGGTCATTATCGAACTTGACCTAGATATTCATAAGATACACTTACATACCAAACCTAGCTTCAATCTGACTTTTCATTCACAAGTTATCATCTGGAAACCAAAAAGCACACGGACGGACAGACGGACGGACGACACCCATTTCTATAGTCCCCTTCGACGAAGCGTCGGGGGACAAAAAGTCTAGCAATATATCAATTGGCCTCCTTCTTGTATCAATCAATAATACTTGATATGAACCAGCATGACATATACTTTCTTACGATAAATTTAACAATTAAGTGTCCATAAAAATTATAATAATAACTAAAACATTCTTACCTTTGGTATATGATTTGAGCGACATATTGACCGTATTTTAAAGTTCTGGTTTATGACATAATGATAATCATGTACTATTTATAGATTTTTGATGTAGCGACTGGAACCTCCGCTAGGTGTCGCCCCGATGCAATGAATGAAAAATTCAGAAAGGATGACACCCGTTTACATGCTATGTGTTACGGTGCTATATAAAGAGACCCGTGTACAAATGCTTCGAATATGTGCAAATTATTATGTAGGGATGATTAAATTTAGCGTTTATGAACATTAAATAAAATTTGAGACACATTTTCTTCGTGAAAACATAATTTGAAGTGGAAATTTCATTTAAAAAATACGAATTAGGTCGTAAACGCACAAACAATGGTTATTTTTAACAAATTTCAACTAATTTTAACATATAATAATAGTTATTTCTATCATTTCCCCCGTTGATATAATTTATTTCACAAAAATAAATGCGTGTTGACATCAAAGGGAGATAATTCCGCGGAAAAAATTACATAATTACATAATCCAACTTCCGGTTTTAGCATCTTCGATTGTTTATACTATAAAAAATGTCGTATAGACTGAGAGCTACATTTATTGGTCAATATATTACTCCATTAACAATATATGATATAAATATACAGGTATAGCAAAACAAAAAGACAAATATTTAATGGGCTGACAAAAAATTATGAATACAGTGCAGAATTTATATTAATAAGAAAACTGAAAATTGAGAGAAACACTGTCACTAATTGAAACACCACTAAAACTCCAGATTGTCATGAGGTCAGATGCTCCATATGAGTCTGCAGCTCGAACTTCACTAATACCACTTCATGGGAAAAGAAGCTGGGGTAGGGATGTCAAGCAAATAAAAAAATCAAGCATGTGTTGTATATCACGAGAAAGGTATTTTTATTAGAAACACAATGATGTAATTATTTTTTCAATGCTTGGAGTCATTCAAAAGTTACAGCTCTTTGAGTAGGACCACCGTCAGCAAAAGTGTCTGTCAAAATCTG
>MJUT01023306.1:221984-247328 GCA_002080005.1 Gigantidas platifrons
GTGATCCGAGCTAAATTTGCAGCAGCCATGTGATGCGTTTCTCTCAAGATGGCGTCGATTTTTCAGTCAGAAGCAAACAAACAACAAGAAATAAATCGTTCGTAAAGAAATATTATGCAGAGAAATATGAATTTTTTAATATTGTTTGTAAGATTGATATTATTGGATTTAATCATTCTAGTTTTTTGCCTTTCTAATAAATTCTGGGCTGTTTTAACGCAGTTTGTAACATCAAAGGTTAACATGGTGACAGATAGGCGAGTGCCCAGCTGACGATACCTTTAACATCCCTAGCTGGGGACAATCGCCCTCCCCACTTTGAAAAGTTGAGGTGGCAAAACTAATTTACCCCCCCCATTTTTCGCATTAAATTTAAGAAAACAAACTTTTTTTTTTACTTTAGTATGGAAACATATATTGTCTAGTTAGCTAAGGGTATAAGGATGTTTGGATAAGGGTATGTTTTGAAACCACAGTGACTTTTTTTTATTGCTTCAGTTTTGAAAATTTACCAATCAAAGGAATACTTTTTTGGGGTACATTTTTCATAAAGATGTAAACAAAATGTAATGACCACCCATTTAAATTATCATAATTATTGAGATAATAACACATGATTGTCTTTATTTTTCAAAAATTAAAAAAAATATTGAAAATTGTGAAAAAATGTATTGTTCTTTTTACATTTTAGTGTATTTTTCATGAAAAATGTATAAGGGTACCCCTATTTAAAGACCCATATTTTTTTTTCTATTGAAAGTATACCCAATTTTTTTTTTAATTCTGAATGTTAACATGTAAATGATGCTATTGGTATGTTGTTTTTGAATATTTAAGAAGAAGAAAAGGTAAAGAAAAAGATGGGTTACTTTTTTCATAAAATAAAAATTTTCAAACAAAAAAAGGTGCCTACCAACCTATGAATATGAATCCATATCTTGGTTTTAGAAAGGAAGTTAACTTCAAATCTTTATTTTTTCAATTATTCAGATGTTGTACAAAGAATTAAAGTGAAAAAATATTAATAAATGTGATGTTTAGGAAAATCATGCCAGTTGCTACTAATAGCGGGTGGATTACTATGTTGAATGGTCTATGTATATTACCTGTAGTTTTTATTTATTTATTCATAATGTGTGTTATTATTTATTTATAAACAGACAATACCATATTTTTGGGCACAATGATTGGTTGAAATAAAGTTGTCTTGTACATTTCTTGAATCAGGGCCTGGGTGGCTCAATGAGTTAGGTAGTTGGATTACCTAACAACTCATACAAGCCTATCACCAATATGGCGTGGGTTCGCACCCGGCTTTGTAAATTACAAAAAAGTGTACACACGACTCGCAGCCGCAAGTGATAAAGTTTACCAGTTGATTGCCCATGGCCGGTGATTCTCTCCAGGTACTCCGGCATCTTCCACCACTAAAACTGGTCGCCATGATATGGCTGAAATATTTCTGAAAGTTGCGTTAACATAACAATAAATCAAATCAAATCAATTCAAATAATTTCTTAAATCAACTTAGAAACTGTTAGGGAAATATATGTTTTCGTAGTCTTCCGATAGAATTGGCAGAATTAGAAACAATGATAATGAAAGCTGTCGAGGAAGTTTCTCGATACTACTCGAAGGCAGAAGTAAATGGTATGCGTGAAACCTGGTGGTCTAACAATTTATAAGCACAGAACACATTTAAATCGACATATTCTTGGAATAGTACAATACTTTTTTAAACAACAACATCTAGTTTATTCAACAATGCTTGTTATGATTTATCTTTAAAGTTCAATCTCCTTTGAAGTTACCATGTGATACCAGCATTGATTATATACGTGGAATAGTCAACATACATAAACAATATATGTATCATAATAAATAAGGGTAATAACAAAATTACCGAACACAGAGCAATCTTCCAAAGGGAAAGTCAAAACTCATAAATCAATAAACTGACAAAATCAGTCAACAACCGGGAAACTGGGAAACCGCAATGATCCTGACTTGGTACAGGCATTTCTAAAGAAATGGTGGATTGAATCAGATTTTACGGCGCAAACCTCTCGCTTCCATTACGGTTCAAAGGTTCCGGTTGTCACTATAACAGCATTTATAACAATACTGGAACAAAATAGGTAAATAATAGTCAAACAGTACTAAATTCAGTATCTAATATATCTCGTGAACCATCACCATCAATAACTATACGTTCTTTGAAGTATTTTAATTACGACATTAAATGACAAAAACATTTTTACGTCACACATTCACAGAAAATATTTGTCACTTAACTATCAATACTTAGATAATGTAGTCAGAGATGGAGACAAGACTGCGCGAAACAACTAAACTTAGCCAATCGTTTATTGTATCTTTAGTTGTTTATGACGATATGCTTCAGCACAGATTGGTACTGTCTGATCTGTTACAGAAACCTACTCCTGGTTTGATGAAAGCCACACCCCAGGGGAGGCATTAACTTCTAGTCTTTATCACACAAAACATGACATCCATCAGCTGGTAGATTCGTCAATGATCGCTGACATCAAGAACCAACCAACAAGCCCTGCAAACCAATAACGACCGGTATGCAAACATAAAGCGACAACATGTTTTCGACCGACACTATTTCCATATCAGGTGATGATCATGTAACACGATGGGTGGCACGTACGTGTGGAGCAGGAAATGTTACGCACTTCGGAGCACCTGAGATTATCTTCGGTTTGTAGTGGGGTTCATGTTGCTAAATCTTTATTTTTATTAGTATTATTTTGTAGATTAACATTTGTCTTTATTTTTTTCATTTGGTCATCGTATTGTCTTTCCTTCGATTTACCACTTCTTAATTATGACAAGGATTTATATAGTAGTCCTACTATATAAATCCTTGATTATGACGAAGTAATTACATCTTTTGTGGGATTAATTTTGTTAAGAAAAAAAATCAGTTAATTTTTCCTTTCTGACAAATATTTATGAAAGGCAGTGGCTCCGCGTCCCTCTAGAGGCTACAAGTCCCCGCATCCGGTTGTTGTACGAAATTACGGATTTTACCGGAAAAATACGAAATTTATATTAAAATCGGAATCTCCCGTAACTAATCGGTTAACACCAGGGGCTATGAACTGTTGTCAATGGGGTTCACCTACGCCTTTCCCGAAAGGTGGCGCATGTGTTCTATCAGTTATTCGATTCCAAGATGGCAGACGACGATCAGCTGTGGTTATCGCAGAAGCTCAAAAATTATCTACTGCGCCGAAATGTATAGACAAACGGTCGAAAAACTGACTTGATTGAAAGGTACATATTACACCGAAAACCCAAGGATACGATCTTTGTTTGTTTCTTCTCAATATTATTGTATTTGTTGAATGTCCAAGTTGCCCCGACTGAAAATAAAACGACTTAAACGTCATACATTTTGTATCCGATTTATATTATCATAAAATTATGATGAGGTATCCGTTTGAATGGATTCAAAGACAAGTCCATGGGAATAAAGTCATATTTAATGCTACCCATTGTAATTGAAAAAAAAAGATTTTGAAGTTAACTGCATTTATAAAAATATATGAGATCCATATCCATATAGGTTTTTTTTAATAATAAATGAATTTATTCCTAACCTCCCCCCTTTCTTTCTCAAAGAAGAAAGAAAGGGGGGAGGTTAGGAATAAATTCATTTATTATTAAAAAACTGACCCAACTTTTTCCACACTTTTTCTTTTTAATAAACATTCAAAAACAACACACTGGAAACATCATATACATGTTATCATTCAGAATGTGAAAAAAACAGGGCATATTTTCAATGGGAAAAACACATGGGGCTTTCAATAGGAGTACCCTCATGTTTTTTATGAAAATTACACTAAAATGTAACATTTAAATAAAAAGAACAATAATTATTTTCACAATTTTCAATGTTGTTTTTTATCTTTGAAATATAAATACACAATCATGTGTAATTACCCCAATAAATATAATAATTTAAATGACGTTCATTACATTTGGTATACATCTTTAAGAAAAATGTACAAAAAATGTATTCCTTATTTGTCTGGTAAATTTTCAAGGCTGCAGCAATAAAAAAAAGTCACTATGATTTCAAAGCATGCCTTAGTTCAAATATCCTTATACCCTTGGCTAACTGGAAAATATACATGTATGCTGCCATACTAAAGTAAAAAAGCTCTTTTGCCCATGAAGTGGTATTAATGAAGTTCGAACTGCAGACTCATATGGAGCATCTGAGTTCATGTCTGTCCTGATTTTTAGTTGTGTTGCTCAATCTTCAGTTTTTTGGGTATTCATGATTTTTTTATCAGTCATTAAATATTTGTTGTGTTTGTCATGTTATACCTGTATATTTATATCATATATTGTTACTGAAGTAATATATTGACCCTTTAAGACTATTTAAGCTACTAACAGTTCATGTTGTAACTCTAAAAAAAAAGGTTTCATGAATCGCGAAAACATTTAGCAACTTTTTAATGAATATTATTACCTGATATAATCAGTGTCAATAAATACACAATTTAAACATTTAACCATCCAATGGTGAAGATTAAAATACATGTACATCTGTAGTTAATAATACATGTATGTCTT
Source organism: Gigantidas platifrons (assembly GCA_002080005.1). Classification (NCBI taxonomy): domain Eukaryota; kingdom Metazoa; phylum Mollusca; class Bivalvia; order Mytilida; family Modiolidae; genus Gigantidas; species Gigantidas platifrons. The sequence continues at coordinate 226,605 of MJUT01023306.1, forward strand.
AAATGCAGTCCTTTGTACATGATGCTTTTGAAGTACTTGTTTGAGTGTTTTATTTATCTGTATGTGTACTTTATGTAACATTACAATCATTATGGCTTCTATAGTACAAGGTAGTACATTTCAATAAACTTGAAAAGATATCAGTTCAAATCTGGCTGGAAGCTAATCTATGAATTTTTTAATGTGTGCTTGATCATATTGACTGTATTAACTTCAAATTAAGCAACTTGGGCACAAGTCCCTAGCTCTTTAATGAAAGTTTTGAAGGACTGCTAGTGCTCCTTTTTCAGTGTGATTTTTATATTTTTGTTGTGGTATTATGTTACAGGTTTGTCGTCATCAGTCTGTAGACAAAATGGTTTCCTATCTATCTCATTAGTGGTGTAATGGTTAACATGCTCGCCTTGAGTGTGTTAGATCTATGGGATAGAGCCCCAGTCTGGTCAAACTAAAGACTATAAAATTGGTATTTGTTGTTTCTCTGCTAAGCATGCAGCATTTAGAAGCAAGAACACAGACTGGACTGCTAGGAATCAGGATATTCATTAATGTGACTGAGTGGAGTGACGTGTCTTCTTGCAGACTGTTGTTTTCTTTATTAGACACCAACGATTTTATTAGTGAAAAGGGGGGGAGGGGGGCTTTGTTTTTTTTAATGTTAGTAGAGAATCCATTTTTTTTTCACGCATCAAGTAGAACAAAAATATTTTTTTATGATGATGAGGTACATTTTGTAGAAGATACATGCATATCATTATGAGACCTAAAAAAATAATTTTGTGTTTAGGGTTACCTGTGAAAAAGGGTAATCTGGATTTTTTTTGGATATGATATATTTGGCAAGCAGATGTTCCAACTTTGACTGTGTTTGTTGAGAAAAACCAATAAAATAGCTAGGATAGGCACTTACTTTTAGGTAGGGTCAAGTTAGCCTAAACAAACTATATTTCTTAGGGCCGAGGTGTATTCATGTCAACTTTAAAAAAAAAACCAATTTGGACATAGTGGAAAATAAACTATTTTTATTCTAAAAAAAAATCCCCCCCCCCACTCAATAGTAAAATGGTTAGTGCTTTATGTCTTAGAGAAGCCATTCCGTAAGTTAAAGTAATATAAACTTTTTATTCAATCAACACTGGAAGACATCTAACATACACTTTTTCAGTGTACATGATAATAATCCCGACAGACACCTCGGTGATGTCATTGGAATGTGCCGAGAAAACCACGTCGTATTTCCCTGGCGTCCACGGTCCTCTTGTTGCATGGTCAATCTTCTTGATAGATATCTCTCACCACAGGGGCTTGAATCACTTATAATTATTAATAACAGCATTTGTGGCATTTTACACGAATATATATAAATCAATATCGTAGTTTACATTAGTTACGTTATTGATGCTAGCCGAGGAGTTCCGAAAGTAATAACTGATAGAACACATGCGCCACCTATTAGCGTAAAAATCGTAGGTGAACCCCATTGAACATTAAAAAGATTAATTAATCTCAACAAAATGGATGAACTATATGTTGGTCAGAAATTTCAAACATTACTGTTTGTAGCAATGCTGTCGTGGATAGTTCCTGAAGAGATGGTTAAAACGGCAATGGAATCTCAAAGAAAAATCGATATCGAGTCTAGAACTGTCGATCTATCATATAAATTACTCGACGAAAATGTCAACATCCAACGAATAAGAAAGTACTTTGAAAAGGATTGTGGGACTTTCTGAAAAATCGATTGGCCTCACTAAAAAATAACGTGGAGTATTTATGCTACTCTTGCAAGAAAAATTTGCACGCAGAGGACAGCTTAGCATGTGATGGTTGTCTGGAATTGCAACACATGAAATGCGCTGGGTTGAAAAATTTCCCCCAAAAATCGTATTGGTTGTGTAAATGTTGTCTTTAATCATGAGAAATGTCGTCTTTTTAACGTACCTATTATTTCTTAATTAAATTATGTTGTCCGTGCTCTTAACATTAAAGTGGTTTTACTTGGACATTTTAAACTTCTGAAATGTTTTAAATGTTGATCTGTTGCTATTTCTGATTTTAAATATTAACTTGACTTGTTTTACATTTAACGTTTAAATAAAGTTGTTTTGTACTGTACTGTATTTTCTGAAAGTCTCTCCTGGTTCAGTTCATTACTTTGTATATGTCATTTGCTTTGTCTTTTTTACGCGACTTTCGATTTCTTTACACTGTTTCTTGAATATTGGATTGTTATTACAATTAATTTCGTAAAAATCCGTAATTGCGTACAACCGGATGTGGGGACGCGGAGCCACTGCCTTTATGAAAATCAAGATGAAACAGTTTACTTCAATAACAAAGTGTAAATCAAGAAAAGGGAATCCAGAGACATCGGTAACATTGGACACAAAAGACACAGAACGAAGACAAATAAAACACAAAACCACAACACAGAAAACTAACAAAGATGACCAACACGGACCCCTAGGGGTTACGTACTTCTGTTATTACTATCCTTGGGGAATTGAGCCCCGCTATCCATCTGACGTACCGATATTTACTTACCTAACCAAGGCCGGGGTTTCATCGGTCAGTTCGTTATATCTTCCCGAAATTCCCCCCCCCCCTTTATCAATAAGTTTGGCAGTTATACAAGATACATGAAAGTTACTGAAAATGACGATGAATACCAGCAACCCTACCATAATCCTAACATCGCTATCTTGCGACCACGTATTCGGGGTCGTGACATTAGGACCAGCACCAATCCTCACTGGGTCCTTAATCCGACCGCCAGTCTCCTCATAATCACTTGATTATATATTAACAATGACTGGCTAGAACAATGATCACCGTTTATCTCAACAAAATTGATATGGTAATTACCAAATGTCTTTAACCTCTAGTTCGTTGATCATGACCATTGTATTAATTCACAAACCACTGCAAGTTGTTTACGAAATCACTATTTAATAATGGATTTTGTTATAAGTCAGAACTATTTAAACCAATGTACAATGTAGTATGATGCAGTAGGAAAACAGATTTTAAAAATTAAAAATTCAAAAATGAATTAATAGATTGACCTGAAACAAAAGAATGGGGATCTCCCAATCAGTGGTGGGTGTAAATAATAAATAGGTAAATAAAATGTATTATGTATCATATGTATATGATTAAGTACCCTATGAGGACATTTGTGTTGACATGTTGAAAACGACTTGAGAATCAAGTAAATGTAACATAATAATAATAATCACGTCTTCGGTGGGGTTGTTTCACATGTACAGGGGTATATGAACAAACATATTAGAAATCAAATGTACTGTAAATAATTATGTTTTAGTCAAAATTAAGGGTTAGGTTTATGTTATTTAACACCCCTTACTACAATATTTTAGTTATATTGTGGTGGTCAGTTTTATTGGTGGAGAAGACCGGAGTACCTGGAGAAAACAACTGACCTGTCGCAAGTCTCTAACAAACTTGATCACATAATCTTGTACCGAGTACAGCTCGCCTCGGCGGGATTCGAACTCAAAACGTTAGTGGTGATATACACTGATTGCATATGTAGTCAAAATTAAAGAAAATTACTATTTTTTTTTAATAGCTTCTTTTACATGGGTTAAGGAAACAACGTATGTACTGACGGTAAGCGGAGTGATAGTAATTGTACTGATGGTAAGCGGAGTGATATTAATTGTACTGATGGTAAGCGGAGTGATAGTAATTGTACTGGTGATGTTTTGTTGGGAACACAACAAATCAAACTGGTGATAAACGGAGTGGCAGTACATACGTGGGAGGGGTCTAGTATTTATGGATAAAAGGTGATCATATTTTTTTTCATTATTTGATTATTCAATTTGTTCATATTCTAGACAGATTCTGAAGCTTTTTGCTTTGAATTAATTACATACATGATGGTATTAACTAAATGACGAAAATTGTTAATATTGCAATCGGTAACATGTTAATCATGTTTTGGCCCTTTGGATTTATTTGTCTCATAGACTCTTTAACTTTGACATTTCAATCTTTTGAACATGATTGTATCTGGTGAAGAAGAGTTTGAATATACCAAAGGAATAATCAGAATCCGTATATCGAAGAACTGACAACACAATGCACATGTCCAAAAGAAAACGTACAAAAGGACAAACAACGATTATTCCAGAAATGCGTTCGTGTGCACCAAATCAGTTAGATCTAGGTTTTTAATACTTAAAATACCGCATCGATTGGAGTTATTGTGTCGTTAAAAATGTATTATTTATGAATTGTATTTAATTTGTTTTATTTTGTATATTATCTTGTATTTCGTGTAAAAAATGTAAATATCAAAGTTTCCGGGTTTTTTTGTTATTGTAATTCCCGATTTTGATCTGAAGTAGTATTAAGTATGTCAGTGATATTGCTACCGATAGGTACTAAAGGGTAGTTATTTACACAATATATAGATATATATATATATGCATGTATATATACAAGAAACAGTATATCGGTCAAGTCTAAAAAAAGCGCTCCATTAAGGAGTTTAATGCACCCAACAAACAAACGGCTAAAAGTTGTGTTAAATTAAATTTCAATATTTTTACTTTCAATTTTGTCACCAAGTATAGTATGGTTACTATTGTTTAGAACTGATGATTTTTATAATAACACTATTTTTTTTTTAAATAAATCAATGTTTTGTCAAATCTTTTCTGCTTTTATTTATTTTTATTGTTGTTCCTGTTTTTGATCGGAAGTAATGTCGTACGTGACAACCTGAATTGAAAATCAGTCCAGGAATTACTGTATTGAATAATCAACTATTTCAGAGTAAATTTGGTTATTTTCTCTCTCAAATCATGGTGTCCTGCCATAAATGTAAAAATAAAATAATAACAGAACAATGGAATTAAAAAAATAAATAAATAGCGGCTCATATATATCAAGTATGTCAGTGACACTGCTACCGATATATGTAAATCTGAAAATATGAAAAAGTTACTGAAGGTTGATTATTTACACAATATATACTAAGGTTCTTCTCTCTCTGACATCGGTAACTTGAGTTCACCCACGGTTTGTAGTGGGATTCGTGTTACTCGATCTATAGTTTGATATGTATGTTTTGTAGATCGTTGTTTGTCCTTTTGTCCTTTTTCTTTTGGCCATTGTGTTATTTGTTCTTCTGCGATTTATGGGTTCTGATTACCTCCCTTTGGTATCTCCAAACTCTTCCTATCCTGTTTATGGTCTCTGTGTTCTGATTACCTCCCTTTGGTATCTTCAAACTCTTCCTATCCTGTTTATGCTCTCTGTGTTCTGATTACCTCCCTTTGGTATCTTCAAACTCTTCCTATCCTGTTTATGCTCTCTGTTTTTCTTGCTCCCAAAGACGTTGAAATTATTTTGCTTTCAACTATTTTGGTCTTGAGCGTACCTGATAAAAGTTGATCCAGAAACGGGTCGTGTGCAATAAAAATTTATATCTACGTAATATATACAAGAAACAAATACTCAAAGAGATAAAGAGATGTTGATCAGCCTTGAAAACATACATCTTCCTGTTTACTATTCTGATAAACGTACAAAGTTTACATAATACAGATAAATACATTGTAGTTTAAGACGACATAAGATTTTAATTTTATTTAACAGCATTTGGCCTATTGTTTCCCTAAATACGATAACGTAACCCTCATTCCGCTTGTGCTCCATTTAGAGTTACGAATCGATCTCATTCAACGTATGGGAGCAAATTAAAATTTTCATTCCGTGAATATTTCAACTTTCTTTTTGCATATCTGGTCATATCTTATTATTCCCAACAATTTTTAAGTAATGGTGATACGAAATCAGTGTTACAATCCCTGTTTCTATCTTCAAGACCGGTTTCGTATTTGAAAATTGTTACTTGTCCGCCATAACACCTAACGTAGACTCTCGCGATGGGCGGAGCCTATCCATATATGCCAAATATGGAAATTGTTACTACGAAAAAGTCGGTTTTACTATAGAATTGATCCAAATAAGGATATCTCAAAAACGAGGCAAGTGCGCGTGCACTAGCAACTTGTAAACAAAATGTCGGACAGAAAGAAGATTTCATGCATTCAAATTTTCAGATGGATATAAGTCTACCATGGATTGCTGCAGCGATTATTTAACACCTCAAGGTTTACCTAAATATATTTATCTTTCACCCCCGTTAATTTTTCCAACCACTAACAACGGAATTAGGACAAAAAACCACCCGGTGTGAATCACTCCGGGCGCCGCTGCTCCTATACGTTGAATGGGATCGATTCGTAACCCTAAATGGAGCACAAGCGGAATGAGGGTTACGTTATCGTATCTATTGTTTCCCATATACATATTATAAAGTATTCATTTATTTGTAAATCTGGAACATTCAAACATATTTATATTGTAAAAGACGATCGAGTGGTCTGTTGTCAAGTTTAATACATGTAATGGCGATAAATACTACGAATATTGTCAGTTATTTATTTAAAATGAAGTAATTTACACCATAATGATATTCGTCACCAAATCCCCTTTCCGAACGTACATGACATAATTTGTTTCTCTTAATATTATATATCTTAGTATTATATCAAAGAACAAATTCAACGACACTTTTTAGTACGCTCCAGAATTGTTCTAAATTATTTTCCGGTGAACATTATCAATAATGACGGGTTTCACTAGTGGAGCAGCAACTGCCTTACCCTTCCGGGGTACCTGAGTTCACGCCAGTTTTTAATGGTGTTGCTCAATCTTTAGTTTTCCCTGTAGTGTTTTGTAGATCATTGACAATTTGTTTGTCCTTTTGTCTTTTTTCTTTCGGTCATTATATTGTTCGTCCTTCTTAGATTAACTGCTTCTGATAACTCCTTTGATATCTTCAAATTTACTTGCTTATTTCTTAAAAATAATTCAGTTTTAATTTAATTTCTTAATGTACTAGATTATAGTTTTTATCATTTTATTGTTAGATGCAGAAAATGACAAGAAATTTGTTATATACAGGTACATTATCTTATATAATATTATATCATTGGAATATGAGAAAAAAAAAATGTCGCATAGTCAGAACAGTTCCAAAATCAATATCTAATCGGAAACAAGGGCAAAATCGATTTCCAAATATACACACAAAATGTATAAATTACTGTTCATTTTCTGGTTTTGTGCAGGCGCATCAATAAAAATGAATACAATAAAGTTAGAGAATACCGAAGGGGCAATCAAAAAGAACAAACTATCTATGCTGAGGGGCAACCTATGTGCTTGCCTTTCTGCTTTAGACACAGGGAGGATATGAATGGCTCATACTGCAAAATTAAGGGTTGACTATCATCCTTTTCGCACCGTCACCTGGTGTCTCCTGCAGAAAGGTTATATTTGTGTTTGCCTCTCTGCTTCAGACACGAGTAGGATACAAATAGTCGACTCTGTCTATTTATTTATCATCGTATTTATATGATACATATATCATAGCTGGATGTATTAAAACACATCAACCACACTGAGCATATAAATGACATGTTATAAGTACAATGTATATGTTATTGTATCTTTGTCTTTGTTAAACATTTTATGTTTTAAATAATTATATATGTGAATATTTATGCCCCTCGTGGGCCCATAATTGGTACTGTATATATCATATTATAACAGTAAAGGGTCACAGGGGCGGATTCAAGGGGCCCCCCCCCTAAAATTGGAAAAAATGTGATTTTTTTTTGCGTAAAATCGTGATTTTTCACACGAAATACCCAAAAAAATTTCGCGCCTCCCTCCGCTCAGCGCGATTTTTTTAAAGTGCGCCCCCCTAACTTGAAATCCTGGATCCGCCCCTGGGACATGTCAGTTTTTGTCATCTAAACTTCAATTTGAAACCTGCTTTAAAACAAACGAAGTTGCGAAGGGATATAGTAACGCTACCGTCCGTCATTCCGTCCTTCCGTAACATCCTTGTGAACACTCTAGAATCAACATCCTTCAATGGATTATGACCAAACTTGTTACATACTTAGTCCTCAAGAGAATCTGGAACCCTATTGATTTTCAAGGTCACTGGGTCAAATTTTTAGGCGAGGGGATGTGCCACGCTTTGCGTTGCCCTTGTTTCATTTGTGTTTGTATTGTTGCAGTTTTGTATCTGGATCACCCGTTTAAACGAAAATCTCGTACAAGTCGGTTAATCTGCATACCTACAAAGTTATACAATACATGTAGTAATTTCATGGATAATTTGCTTCAAACAATACATATTAAAAAAAAAACATGTATACTTGAACGCACATGTACATTTCTTCTTCTTCTTTCAATTTCCGCACACCGTCATCTTATTGACGAGTATGTGCCGTGCATGCATGCGTGGGGTAAAAACAATTTTGATAACGTTCAAATAAATGTGATAATTATATACAGTGCTGCAGTGTGGTTAAAACTATGTACAGTCAACTATTAATTTGTAATTAAAATAGTTGAATAACTTGATTGAATGTAAACAACCGAACGTTTACTTGTATAATGTGTTTAAATGGCAGACATCTATACATATATAAATCTTTTCTAGAGTTAAATGTCAAAACAGATTGTTTTCTTCAAATTTCAATACAAGTTTTCTTTACTAATAGAATGTTTTGTACCTCGAGCTACTCTATGCCAAAATTGTGTTGTCCCTATAGGTTTAAGTCATCGAAACAAATATAGGACTGGTCACTGGGACTGGTTGACCCATTACGAAATACCCTTACCTCAAATGCAAGAAATGGCATATTTTCCCTTTATTGTAGATTTTTCTTTCCTGTTTCACCGGCAATGCTTTTGTCGGATTTGACTATGGGGGACAATGCGAGTGTCTTACGAAGCAAGAACTGCTTACCGTTCGTACGTAATTGGCTTCCTCTCCTGTTTTGATTGGGTCTGTGTTGCTCATCTTTTTCAGTTTTTCGAGTTGATTGCCTTCGTTCTGTACCTTGTGCCTAATTTTGCCTACATGTCTTTGGATCCCACCATCTTCTCATATACGGGTACTTGTTCATTGGGGAAAAACGACAGATGGACAGACCGACAAATGTGGTATCTACACCCTATCAACCTCAGACATGTACATTGAAAAACAAACAAGACGGACAAACTTGGCATTAATACCTGCTTCATTTCCTCAGAAGGGCCCGGGTTGCTCAATGAGTTAGGTAGTTGGATTACCTAACAACTCATATAAGCCTATCACCAATACGGCGTGGGTTCGCGACCGGCTTTGCAGATTACAAAAAATGGTGCACTCGACTCGCAAGTGATAAAGATTACCAGTTGGTTCTCTCCGGCTTCTTCCACCACTAAAACTGGTCGCCATGATATAGCTGAAATATTGCTGAGAGTGGCGTTAAACACAACAAATCAATAATTCCCTCGGACTTATTCGTTGGAATAAAAACGAGGTGGACGAACAGACAAATGTGACTTATATACTCCCTTCATTCCTTCAGGCTTATTCATTCGAAAGATTGCAGATGAACGGACAGCCATGTGTGGTTTCTATACCACCAACTAAAGTTTGGGGATATTATAAGTACATGTATACCCATATTTGTCTTCTGTTTATAGTTTCAGTTGAAACTCCTCAAGGTGTCTATGTCCCCATGTGGAAACTGTCAGAAGTAGATCCAGTGTTTGATTGTTGTTTAAGCCAAAAAGGACAATTTATTAGCCATATCATGGAGAGAACAAGCAACATTTCGATGAGATGGTGATGAGGTCCACTTAGTATAAGACCACCATGCTAAGTTGGAGTTTTATAGTGGTACGTTGAAGCAACAGTCCGTGGGTAGACATGTTGTCAATTGGACACATGATCCTGTTTCCTAGCCAATTCCTTAATGCCCAGTGCTTAGCGGATACAGCAACAATACAAATTTTATGGTAATACTAGTACCACAGATGCAGTTTAGACAGGAGTGAGGTAGATCTGTGAGTAATATTGCCAGAGTAGTCATAGACATGCTGACAAATGAGTCATCATTATACAGATAGAACCAATGGTAATTAAAATAAAAAAAAACAACCACATGAAATTAACTCAAACTTTTTATTAATACTTAATAATAGACTTGCAAATTAAAATAAAACAAACCACAATGAGGAGATTCTTTTAAAAACAGGCAAGTTTTAGAACAGTGGATGGCTTAAACCAGAGACATATAATTATAGTGTCTAGTAACTTTTTAAGAAAGCAGTATCATGAAGCCATTCATTGTCCAATTGTTTTTAGGTTAGTAATTTATTTCATTTCTTTTACATTTGTGCATAGGGTAAAAGATAGATTGTGCTAAAATGTGTATTTTGTGAAGAAAAAACTTGTGTACAATTTGAACAAAATACACAAGATGTTTTGATAAATTAGCAATTACAAAGGCACTTACATTGATGCCTTTCAAAACATGTTTTTTTTGTTTTTTTTTGAAAGATGCATAAAGATTAATAATATATATAATAATAATCAAAATAATAAAGGAGGTAGGGTATATAAAGAAATATTTTAATATAAATTAAGGTGTGATCTTAATGTAATAAGCTGCCAAAGTTGTGTGTCTTTTTTGGCCACTAAAAATTAATGGGGGGAAAGATTTTGAGAAGCTGCTTATTTCTTGTTGTATGTATATGTCTCTGCTTAAATATAGCCATGATTATATTACATACTGAAAAATAATCAAAAACAATTCAGTATATTAAATGCACTTGTATCAACTTTTTTCAAATAGATATTCACAATTTATTTGTAATGCATTCCCCTCTTTTACTATATGACAAAAACATGCATGTATGTTAAAACCGGGTTTGGTAGTACATCCATATTCTCTTTTCCAGACATCCTGGCATTTGAAAATCAAAGGAGATGAAGTCAGCAATTATCCTCGGGATTTTACCTCTATTTCAAAGGAAAATTTGAATTATATTTTTATAAATGAATATAAACCTGTCATATATAATTTCAAGAAAAATAAAATAGATATCAAATGACCAGATGTGAATTTAATTACTATATTTAACTTCTTTTGATAGATTGGTTGATTGATTGGTGTTTAACGTCAGCTTTAGCAGTATTTCAGCTATATCATGGCGTCTTTTGATAGATATAATTAATTAACATTGCAGTCTATGTAGAATCCCGAGGATTTTGCTTGGCTTTATCTCATAACATTTTCTTCATATCACAAATGCTAATCATTGATTGGTTGATTACCTAATGTGATGTCACTCTGGAAAAAAGAATGATATTTGTACTTATATATGAGCATTTGCTTAGCATTATTATAAAGGTTGGATAGTCTATTTAATATCTAATATTTATACCACAGTTTTCTGAGTGAAATCGAATGCAAAGAGTCAGATCATTAAACTCAGAAAACCATGGTATAAATGATTTGTAACATGAAGCCATGCAATATCACATCTAGGTCGTTGATTATTGCATGGCTCTATGAGAGTAATGAAACTACAGCCCAGATATCTCGTATTTGCGTGTATTATGTCATAGTTCTTAGCTGTTGCTGGTATATAATCAATAAAAGATCAAAATGAAAAGAATGCATGCATGTTACAAGTATATATACTGATCTGAACATTTTCATTATGCAAGGTGCACCTAATGCATGTAATTAAGATATGTATAAATATATATTATATATCATATGTATATATATATTCTTCACCATTTAATGATAAATGTTGTGCATAGAGTACTTTTTTTTAATAGTCAAACCTGTATTAAGAGGTCACCATTGGGACAAAGAAAAAGTGGCCTTATAAGAAAGGTGACCTCTTAAAAGAGGTTCAATTCATATAAAATTTCTATGACAGGACAAGAAAAAGGTGACCTTTTAATACAGGTGACTGCTTAATAGAGGTGACCGTGTGGATAGGTTTGATTGTATTTGTAATATAAATACATTTCATTGTTTGTAAATGTAATGTTATAAATTCATTTTTCATTTACATAAGCAAAAAGATTCTTAGTTAAGTATACTGCAAATAATCAAGTAACATGTCCATTAAATTGAATGGTGTATCTTCGTTAATTACACCCATTGTTTTAGGAAATAAATAAATTTGTAGCAAATGCTTGAATTTGATTGGTTAGAATTTTTTATCCATCATGTCATAGATAAAAATTTTAACCGGAAGTCACCTGTTGGGGTCTCAATTGGGAGAATTTTAAATTTCAATTCATTTTAAGCAATTATTATCCGTCAAAATATTTTTAGGACAAGAAAAAAAATTAATTAGGAATTAATTTATAAGGATTGATCACAATTTTTTGTTCGGTTCATTCGAAATAAGCTAAAAAATGTGGTACACACCCTTGCTTAAGCCTACACAGCATGTACCACATTTTTGAGTTTATTTCTTCATGAACCGAATTTTTTTTTAGATCAATCCTTAAATAATTTTAATTTTCATAATAGGGAACAGCTATCAATGAGGAATGCATCAAATTTAACATATACATGTACATCAAAACTACATATAATAATAGTGTATATAACAAGTGTACTGTATAGTGCACAACCTTTTTTTTTAAATGCTCGATACAATATCATGTATATATTGGTGTCAACATGTATACATTTGAACCCGACTATGTGTTAAAATCAAACGTACTGCAGATGATTTTACTTATAAATATATGTGTTATCTTTGAGATAAATTCAACTGAACCATACATAGGAATGCACCAATTTATTAATAAACCATTAGAATATGTTTGACCTGATTCTAAAAATTATAGTTTTTTCACATTTTTTCTAGGAGTTATTTCCCTTACGACTGATAAAATGGTACCTGTTTCATGAAAGAACAAAGACTATTGTGTACAATTTTCTTAAAATTTGTATATATTTATTTGAACCATGAACAAAATCACTGTAGTGAAACACGTGATAAAAGATAGCTGAATACCACATTGAAACCATAGAAATAACGTACATTATTTAAGAAAATGCGATTTTATTCTGATTAAATCTGAACTTTTTTTTATTGAAATATACATCATTGTATAAGGGAGTCATTGTAGAATATCACCATACCATTTAAACATCATCAGATATTACAGTTCCCCGAAACATTCATGCAACAAGTCTTTAAATGTTCTTACAAACTATAAGACTTATTGGAATTTAGTTGTTATTGTTATGTTCTACAGTTAATGCCCCATATGTTAATGTATGTTTCAATGTGAAACCGTTTGATTTTAGAAGAATTTTTACGCATTTTCTTAAATAATGTACGTTATTTCTATGGTTTCAATGTGGTATTCAGCTATCTTTTATCACGTGTTTCGCTACAGTGAAAATGAGATGATAATTTCAAAGGAAATTGTTTTAACATTAAACGTTTGAACAGATTATGGGGAAAAAATAGACAAATTTCATTGAATTTTGCAGGAAAAGTGTCCTCATATAAGGGAAGTAACTCCTATAAAAATGTGGAAAAAAACCCATACAATTCTATAATCAAGTCGGAAATATGCAAATGGTTTATTGGACACAAAACAAGACATTGAGGTTCAACTGTATATATATTAAAACTACCTACATCAAAATGTACATGTTGTGACTATATCTTCCAATGTTTTTAAGGGTCAAGGTTGGTAATATACATTACATATACATTTTTTTTTACCGTGATATGTAGAACAAGAAATAAATACAGAAAATCCTTTGAGCTTAGCCAAGACAATACAAGTATGCAGGGATGGATTATCCTATAGGCTGCAGCCTAGGCCCCCTCAAGCTTGGGGGCTCCCAAGCTTAAGAGGCCCTGCAAAAAGATTTTCAAGAATACATTTTTTTTTAAATGAGAATATTTTAATATTTTGCATTGCTGAATAATTCAATTAACCCCATCTGAAGGGGGCCCATAATTTAATTAGCCCAGGACCCCAAATGGTCATAATCCGGCCCTACATGTATGTCTGTCAACACCTACTTTAAAATTTTCCACTTGCGGAATACTCTCTCCATACAAGATAAAATCACTCGTCTTTATTTGTTCCGCCTAATAATTGTCCCTTTGGATAAATTATTATAAACAACTCCATAATATTTCTTTGAGGAACAAATATTCTACTTTATCTATATGATTTACCGGTCAGGAATAAATATTGCAATATTTTTTTTCTGTTAGAAAGGATATCGTAATATTTCTTCCATTGGAAAAGATATAATGCAATATTTGTTTCAGACAAAACAAATGCTATGGTGGAAATTCTATCCCATCACAGTCATCTTCTGGAAATTTTATATACAATTGTAGACATTAAATGCATCATCATGATCATACAATGTATTTTCATATTTTTTTTATAAACTTTTTTTTCTTATATTCAATCAGTAAACATCTAATAATTTTAGAACCTGAGTTAAATTATAAATATGCAAGTTTTAAAGCTACCTTTAACAAGGACTACTATCTTAATTAAGATTTCTAATCACAGCAAACCCGTAAACAATCTCCTTAAAATCAGCTGTATTAATATACCACGTTCGGTCGTCGTGGCCGTAATCATATGGTAGTTGGATTTACAACTACCTGTGCCATCAGTGGCTATATCACCACTAACGTTGTGAGCTTGAATCCTGCTCAAGCGAAGTGTACTCAATACAACATTATGTGATAAAAAATTGTCAGTGGCTTGCGAAAGGTCGGTGGTTTTCTCCGGATACTCCGATTTCCTCCACCAATAAAACTAACGTAACCTCCACGATATAGCTGAAATATGGTTGAAAGTGGCATTAAACACCATAACCCTAAAAAGAAATCAGCTGTTATAATATGTTATGTGGGGCCCTGTGATCATATGGTAGTTGGATTTATAACTACCTATATGCAAACAGTGCCTTTCACCACTAAAGTTGCGAGTTCAAACCCCATTCATGTCGAAGTGTACTCGATACAACATTATGTGATAAAAATTGTCAGCGACTTGCGACAGGTTGGTGGTTTTCTCCAGTTTCCTCCACCAATAAAACTGACCACCACGATATAACTGAAATATTGTTGAAAGTGGAGTTAAATACCATAAACCAAACCTAATATGGTACACTCCTCCTAAACTAACCTTAAAAGCGCAATATACATGTAGCTTATTATACAGAAACAGCTGATTTTAATCAGATTGATGCATAAAATTTGATAACAAAATTATGTAAAACTTAATATTATTTGTGACAATACATGCTATATAGATATACATAATATTTTTTTTTTTTACACAATCCTTTGAATGAAACACAATGTTAGTAACTTTTAACTGTATGTCATTTTCAGTGTTGATTTACATGTCACATCTGACCACCATTTGTAATGGTAGTGTCTATATTTAGGTGTCCTTTACTTGACTGGCAAATAAAAGTCAGGTCATGTTATGCAATGTAATGGAAAATAAATCTGTCTCTGTCTACTGATTATTAATTTACAATTTTGGTTCAGAAAGGTTCATAGTATGGTGTTTAATGCCATTTTCAACAATATTTCAGCTATATCTTGGTGGTCAGTTTTATTGGTGGAGGAAACCGGAGTACCCAGACAAAACTACTTACATGCCGTAAGTCACTGACAAACTTTATCACATAATGTTTTATCGAGTACACCCTGTTTGAGTGGGATTCGAACTCACAACTTTAGTGGTGATAGATACTTTTTGGGTTCAGAAAGGTTCATAGTTTCTGAGAAGAGAAACTCTGTCAAATGTTCAATGATGGCATTCATCTTGAATTTCAAATATCCACCTAAATAAAATGGCAATTCATGCAGTTTGGCTTAAATAATTTTCAATTAACATGTTAAATTCCCTTCTTATTGGTACAACACAACACAATCTTTATGAAGGATATAATAAACATCAATAATGACATTGATAAAACAGTGATGATAAACAGTTCAAATAATATCAAGAAAACAAACAACCAACTCAAATAATTAAACACAAATAAAGACAACAGTCCAAACAGTACAATCTGGTTTGTAGCTAGAAGATACATATGTACTTTCCATAAACTCTAATTTTACACTGTGGCTGCAATATTTGATTCAGACATGCAAGATGTTTTTGAGAGGTAGATTTTTCTACATTATAGAGTGAGTGAGTGATTATTGTTTAACACCAAGTGAGCAAATGTTCCAGCTATATCATGGCGAGAACAAGTTGTATTCAATGAAAAAAAAGTTATTCAACGATATGATGATGTCGGTTTTGTACTAGACCAATATGCTGAAGTTAAATTTTTACAGTACTAGCTCACTCAATGACGCAACAGTCTACAGATAGCATGTTGTTCCACTCGAACACTTTATCCCGATTCCGAGCTCACCTGCCATTTACTCCTTATTAATGCTGCAAGCTTTAGCGGAGAAACAGCAAATACCAAAGTGATAGTCTTTGGTTTGACAAGACCAGGTCCCAAACCCATGATCTACCAAACTCGAGGCAAGCACAATATGAATGATACAGTTTTCTGAGAAGAAGATTTTCCAATAGAATCCAATGATGATCTGATGTGGTGCCCTTCATGAATTTCTGATTGATAGGCCCCAAAAAAAAGCCATAACATTGTTATTGCACAAATTCACAATGCATCATTTAATGTACATTGTATACATAATTATCCAAGGACTCTAATGTTAATATATGTTCAAAGTTGACAATCTGCTGAAAAGGTTTCATCGTGTCACAAATCAGATCAAAAAAAGTTTCTGTTCCCTTCAACTAGAAGGAACCTGAAAGAAGGTTGGGTATTGAATTTGAAGGAGTCAGACAATTTTTCATCCGTTTGCCTGAAAAAATATTTGTCAATAGAAAAATTACCCAGTCTCCATATCAATTTACTGTTAACAAATCAAATAGCAGTTTCCAAAGTGGTTAAAAATGAGAGAAAAATTATCATGATAATTCATGTGCAAAATGTCCATGTACACATGTACATTAAAATGAAAAAAATTGAATAATTCATCAATGCCAAGGAATGACCAACAAACTTAATGAGGTCTGACTATATAAATTACTGTTAGAGGGGAAGGAAACCAAGCATAAAATGTGTGTATATTAAATACAATATATAAAATAAAATAGTTCAATTCAGACATTTCTATATTTTTAAAGAAACAATATTTAATATGTAATGATTTCCCCCAGTTTTAAGGGTGCCAATATTTTATTTGAGGAATCCTTTAATTATTGAAAAATAAAGCACATTTTTTTTTCTCTACATCAATCATCTACCGGGGTATTCAACACAAATTTCAATAAGAGGCTGTCGTAGTTGTGATCGTACGGTATTTGGATTTATAAGTCCATGTATCTACATTTGTATGTCTATCAGTGCCCATCACCGCTACCATTGTGATTTTGAATCCTGCTTATGGTGAGGTGTACTTAATACAACATTATGTGATAAAGTTTGTCAGTGACTTGTGGCAGGTCTGTAGTTTTCTCCAGTTTCCTCCATCAATAAAACTGACAGCCACGATAAAACTGAAATATTGCTGAAAGTGGTGTTAAACACCATAATCCTAATCCAGTGCTCGAGTGTCGGTTGTTTCGGTGACTAAATGCATGTTGACTGTTTATGTTAATTTCCTCCATCGAATATCCTGTTTCGAAATAATAAGGAACTAGGCCTACATGTATATAGTCTATTTCCCTATCCATAAAAAATTGGTCAAGTTATATTTTCTTGACTGGTTAATAAGCTTAGGTTTATAGTGTTTAACGCCACTTTCAACAATATTTCAGTAATATCGTGGCAGTCAGTTTTATTGGTGGAGGAAAAAAGAGTACCAAGGGAGTCGCAAGTCACTGACAAACTTTATCACATAATGTTGTATCGGGTACATCTCGCCATGAACGGGGTTCGAACTCACAACTTTAGTGGTGATACAAAATGTAGGCACTGATTGCACAAGTACAAATGTAGTTGTAAATCCAACTACCATACGATCACGACAGCCTCTCTGATGCTTGAAGTAACCGGAAAAGAAGGAGTGAGGTCAAAATGATCGTCAGTATGGCAGCTGCCTTTCTAGCACGTAATTATAATATTTGGATTCAAGATAGCTTTCTGCAATTCTTGTAACCATAAAATGTGTTTTATTAGTTTTTTTAATAAGTAAAATAAGATTTAATAAGGTAATAATAACACATTATGATTGGGTTTCCTTCCCCTTTAAAATTAAACGTCTTAAACAATTTCAATTTCAGATAGAAAATGGACAAAATGTTATAATGATCACTATGTACATTTATATAGTATTATACTGTCCACTATCACACATTTGTCACAAGGGCTAAATACCGGTATATAACAAAATTCAACACAACTATACATGTACTGTACTATGAGCATACAAATTTTTATGTAATCTCAATCTGCAGATTAAGCTTCACCATGTTCAACGTAAAAATTTCTAATATATTCACAATCAAAGAATACAACAATGACTGTCATATCATCACGAAAGTTTCTAGCAACTTTTTCTGGCAACGACAACATGGCAGATAACCTACCATGTTCAGGGCCTAGAGCATTGCGAATTAAGTGTGTAGTAACATTATCGTCTACTGGAACATTTAACAGATGATTTTTTCTATCTTTAAGATTTTCATTTATATCTTTTAAATTCAGTTTATGTGTTTGAACTGAAGAAACTAGCACTTCTTTGCCTTCCATGTGACCTGCAATAAGTTTAACAACTTTATCAGGTTGAACCATGTCCCAAAGGCCATCTGAAGCAATAACGAGAAACTTGTCCTTTGGCGTCAATCTTTGGTGCTTAATTTCAGGTTCGGCAGTCAGATATGGCGGTGTAATGTAATTTTCATGCATTAAAATGTCACTGTATGTATTAAAATAAGGATGATGTTTGAAAAGTCTCAATAACTGATTACGTTCCTTGACCGACCACTTGTACATCATGTCACCAAAAGATCTCAATGGAGCAAGATTTCCAAAGAGACGACCCCCTTTAATAATATGGGAAGATTCATTAGGATGACTATTCAAAATTCTTCTTACTTCTGATGGATTATATCCTGTATGGTCATTTGACAACTCCACTGTCTCCCAATTATCTTTGTCAATTTGAACTCCTAATACTGCTTTACAATCCCCAGTGTTAGCAACATAAAGATCTGTATCATCAACATATGCCACGCAGGCACATGAACCGGATAAACCATTTCCTAGCGCTTGTTCATTTAAACCTATGCTATGTCCAAATGGCAACCCTTCTGACATAATATCATGGTCAAGTCGAATAAATGCATGCCGTAAGTGTTCTTCCACTGAACACTCTTCAAAATTTGCCAAAGATTCTTTAGC
This sequence comes from Gigantidas platifrons, assembly GCA_002080005.1. Taxonomy (NCBI): domain Eukaryota; kingdom Metazoa; phylum Mollusca; class Bivalvia; order Mytilida; family Modiolidae; genus Gigantidas; species Gigantidas platifrons. The sequence goes on from MJUT01023306.1 coordinate 245,969, forward strand.
AAATTTAGCCAATGATTGCCTATACAATTGATCTAAATCCTGATTAAAATATTGTGGTTGGTACGGAAACCAATCAACAATCTTATCCAAGTCACTGTTTTCATGTGCAATTTCTTTCAGAGTCTCCTGTTGTGACATTGAAGCAGAAATATAATTGAACAATCTTTCACTAAGAGCTTGTGAACATGCATAACCTCCATGTCCATCGTACACGCCAAACAAGTATTTGTACTTTTCACAATTTTTTAATCTTGCAACTGTATCACGGTCTTCAATTGGTTTGTTGGCAGGTAATTTGTTAACTTCAAAGTTTTTAATAGGACCTCCTGCTTCTACTGACACTTGATTGATATTTAATATTGAAGAGACTTGTTGCGGAGTTAAACGTGGCAAGTCTGTAGGACTTGGATACTGAACTTCTTGTTTGAAATTTAACAGAAATCGTCCAACACTTTCATAATGCCCTTTTGTGTATACCTTCCTAATACTTTGCAAAATCAAACTTCCCTTTTCTACTTTTAACTTATTTCTAACATGAAACGATGTTCTGAGCATCATGTCCTCAAAACATGCATAGCCTTCTGATTTAACTTTCACTTTGACGAGAATGTTCTGTGCGCTCAGATAGGTTCGTATTTGAAATAATACTATACAGTCAAATATTCCTGGCCGCGCCGTCGTTTAAATGTCGTCTCTTGTGTTGAACGTTGGTAAAAATAATTCTAAATAAATTCACTTCCTGCTGACAGAAAATATTTTTTTAAAAAGACAAGCAAGAGATAATTGCCTAATTTCCATATCTTTACATAAAATATAATATGGAGTAGGCATTGCCTAGATGCGAGCACAGCATTTCTGTCTGGCCAGTGTGTATATGTTCAAGTACAAATCCTTGATATATGTTACAGTAAATTTGTAAAATTAGCAATTTGGTAAAATTACTGAAATTTTCAGTAATAATGTAAAATTACTGGCCACTTTAGTAATTTTGTAAAATCACTAAAAATTTCAGGAATTTTACAAAATTACTGAAATTTTAATTAGGAATTTGACAAGTTTAATATTGACAAGTTTAATATTTTAATATTGCTTTAATATTCGAACAACAAGAATAAAGAATAATTTTAATATTAATTCGCTAATACTACAAATGTATATGAAGCAATACAAGTCCAAATATGACGCAGACCGTTGGTTAGAAATATTTTTTTTTCACTTTTTATACGTGACCCGACAGATTAGTTTTTCTAAATGTAACATTTTATATTGTGAAAATACTGTCTCAGATTATTATTTTCTGTACCCATCCCAGCCAAAGTATTTTTTTCTCAAAATTCAGCATCAGATCCCCCCCCCCCCC
>MJUT01023306.1:286920-302304 GCA_002080005.1 Gigantidas platifrons
CAAAAATTTACGATTTGGCAGATAATGCCCCTTTAACAGTTATTGTAAAACAAATGAAATATTGTTACACGCAATAAAAAAAAACACACAAAGCAACAACTTCCATCAGTGCTTTCAGCACTTTGATTCCTATATGCCATTAAATGTATGTTGATTTTCAGAGGTAAGCTTCCAATAAGGTACACCTTCCATGCGATATAAGTGTCACTTATATTAAACGTCGGGTGAAACCTGTATGAAAGCTCAAAAAGATTTTATTTAACATAGAATGCTATGGAGAATTCTTTAGTGGTATTACTCCTTTATGGGCACAAATAGAAGCTGTTAAATATTGAAATAATGGAGGTAACTCATATCCAAATATAGCGATGGAACTGAAATGAAACTGGAAATGGACAATATAAACAATTCAAATAATATGTGGTAGTTTCAGGTTGGGTTGAGAGTCTAATTAAATTGAAGTAAATGTTGTTTTGTTTTACTATTAGTAGGAGTAGGAGCATTAATTTTTGTACATGATATTAAAAGTAAATGGGCTGATGTAAATGGTTAAAAGTAAATGAGCAAATGTAAATGGTTAAAAGTAAATGGGCTAATGTAAATGGTTATTTTTATGCTATTTGTAGGGATAGGAGCATTGTACGTGAGAAGACGACCGCGAGTAAGAGTAGAGGCACCTCAGAGTGGAGGAGGACAAGAAAGGGGGATGAGGAGTGGAACTGTCCCCACCCCTCTTTGTGTAGGGTTGGGATCAGCATGTCAGATTGCAGCAGAAGAAATGGAGGTATGTTTATAAAAGGGATATTCAGGTAACAAATTTTAGCTCACATGGACTAAAGTTCCATGTAAGGTATGGTCATGACTTTGTGTAAAGGAATTTTCATGTTTTTTATTAATTGAAATCCAATATGGCCACCAATGTGTGACAAATTTAACATATGAGAAAAGGGGAAAATGAGAAATTAGAAGTTTGATTGAAACCTAATGATTCTTGAATAGTCATTGAATGTTCCATTTCAAATTTTCATTTATTGAGGCAATCAGAAATCCAAGTTAACTGCCACCATGGGACATTTGTTTAACATGATTGGACCCTATTGGAATATGAATGAAAAGCGTATGACTCTATGGCTATGGGAAAATAAAATACAAATATTTTTCTCAGAAACTAGAAATTAAAATCCACCCAATCTGTACATGAATAGTCATTGGATGTTCCATTATAAAGTTTTTATTTTGTTTTTGGATTGTAATTCAAGTTGGACACTTTCCTGAGAAACTAGCAACTTGCTTGAACCAAAATAGTGCACGAATAATCAGGTGAGCCTCTTCTTCAGATTGTCATTATAGCATAATCAGCAAAACTGAATTAAATACACAAATCTTGAAAATATGAAAATTTTATTCGTTTCACATGTTGTTTTTTTTTTAAATCAACCAAATTTTTTCCTGTAAAATTGAACTAAAACTATCTAAAACTGATAAGTTATTTTTGGATAGCTTGAAGTTCGATTATGGTCTTTCCATAACAAATGTGAGCTTAATTTGCTCTGATAACTCAAATGCTTTGTTAATTTGAACTAAAAGAGTAAATCTGTTTGACTTTGAATTTTCGACACAGCATTGTTCGTCTGTATTTGTAATATATTTTAGATGTTGAAATCGGGCTGTAACCTGGATTTTTTAAGGGTGGGATCAATAAACTCTTGATGTTGCATGGTCTTAACATCTGGGCTCCAAAATTTGACTTTAATAGCCACAATATAACTAAAACGTTGTTGAAAGTGACCTTAAATACCATAATCCCCCCTTGACTTTAGTATTAGGTAAACCGAAATCCTGATTTTAATGCCTTAATTCAAAGAAAATATCGACTTTGATCATTATAATTCATCTAAAATCTCGCCTAAAAAAGGTTTCTTCTTGGTTTTTCTCCCGAACTACATACGGGTGTGGAAATTCATAAAACGATATTTTCTATTTCAGTATGATCATAAAAGGATTACAGAATTATCAAACAGATTATTACACAAGGTACAAGATGCTGTACCACAGGTGATCAGAAATGGTGATGCAGAGAAAACATATCCAGGTTAGTAGTACAGTGTAAACTCATTATACCGCTCGTCATCACTTATTGCCATCTAAATTTCCAAACCCATTTAGTTCATTTATTAATTTATCACTCGATATATTGCGGACCTTGCTTATCACCAAAATGTAGATTGATCCAAAAGGTGGCTGACAAACTAGGGTGTACTCAGGTCTGGATTTGTGTATGGGCCATTGACCAGGGACCTCTAATCTTGGAGGCCCCAATATATGCAATGTTGCAATTTAATAGTGTTATATAGTACAGTCGAACCTGCCCATGCAGTCGCCTCTATTAAGAAGTCACTTGTCTTGAAAGGTCACCTTTTTCTTGTCCTGTCATAGAAAAATTTATATGAATTGAACCTCTTTTAAGGAGTCACCTTGTGACCCGTCTTATAAGGCCACTTTTTCTTGGCCTCAAAGGTGACCTCTTAATACAGGTTTGACTGTATTTGTTATTTTGTTTATTAGTTTTGATATGCACTATTGACTTTAAACATCTAAACAGTTGAAAATTGCATACACAAAATTGTAGGGACCAGCTAGGTCTAAATCCCTGGCCCTTGGTGTACTATACATTTATGCAAAAATTTGTTTTAATATTGTACCAGGATAAGTTGTTTCCATTTGGTTTACATAGTGATGGTGTCAGTTTAACAGAGGGCATGCTAAAACTTAATTTTGAGTATAGAACAACAAGTCATTGATAATCCTGAAATAATAAACATTTAAAATTTGAAGCTAGAAGAAGATCTATTTTTGTTATTGTGACATTTCATAAATATATGTATCAAATTGGATACAATTTGTGAAATTTGAATTTTGATAGGAATATAAGTGCCATCTCTAAATTAGATATCTATGTTTTTTTATTAGATATTAATGCATTGCTGGATTGAAAATATTTGATTTTGATTTGATTTTTGGTGTTTTAAAGCCACTTTCAGCAATATTTCAGCTATATCATGGTGACCAGCTTAAATGTTGGAAGAAGCTGGAGAACCACCGACCATGGGCAAGCAACTGATAAACTTCATCACTTGCGGTGAGAGTCGAGTGCATCCTTTTTTGTAATTTACAAAGCCGGGCGCGAACCCACACTGTATTGGTGATAGGCTTGTATGAGTTGTTAGATCCAACGACCTAACTCATTGAACCACCCAGGCCCCTTTGCTGGATTGAAAATAAACAGATTCAACAAACATATAATATTAATTAGAATTACTCTTACTATAAACATAGCCATTGAAAGTTATTGAGTTATGTGTAGCAACAATCACTTTGATGATGTTTAATTTTGCATTGATTACGTGGCTGTTTCTTATTTACATGTAAGTATATATATCCCTTAACAAATTTGTAAAATCAGACTACATTGTAATGTTATACATGTAACGATTTTCTAATATTTCAGGTTGTTTAAATCTTTCCTTTGCCTATGTTGAAGGAGAAAGTCTATTAATGGCTTTAAAAGATATTGCTCTCTCTTCTGGAAGGTAAGACTCTGGGACTGGATGGCACAAATCTCAATTAAATTTAAGTCTCAATTAAACCTTAAGCGTACATTAATTTCATTTACATTTCAAATAAATTTAAATGTCACTTAAGTTTTAAGTGACTCATATATTTAATTGAGGTTTGTGCAACCCAGTCCTGGTGTATAAATTAGAACAGTATTATAAAAGAAAGTTTAAACAAGGGCATGCAAAGCGTGGCATATCCTCTCTGTTAAAAATTTGACCTGGTGACTTTGACCTATTACCTTGAAAATCAATAGAGTTTCAGATTCTCTTAAGGACTAATTATGTACCAAGTTTGGTCAAAATCCATTGAAGGATGTTGATTCTAGAGTGTTCACAAGAATGTTACGGAAGGACGGACGGCAGGACTGTAGTGTTATTATATCCCTTCGCAACTTCATTGGCGAGGGGATAATAGTGATGGTCAAGAATTCAACCAATATCAACAAAACAAACAACCACCTCTTACCTCAAATCATTGAACATTAAAAAGAACAAGACATATGACATTGGAAATCCAGATCCTGGTGTCAGGCAGGCACAAAAATGTGGCAGGATTTTGATATATATGTACGATTTATTTTGCTTTTTAGGCTTTGAAAATACAATACTTGTATTACTTTCATCCAAAGAAATTCTTGTAAATTATTAATAGTTATAAGTGCAATGTCATCCAGATACTTAAGATACTATAGCTTGATGGCATGCTCACCTCAAGTGTGGAAGATTATAAGAATTTATACTGCAATCGTTCTATTTGAACAGTCAAAATGCGTTGACAGTATATTTACAAGTGATAAATGGTCACTGACCGTTTATAACATTTAGAAATCAGTTGGGGCCTCTTGGGGGTAACTAACTTTTTAAATAATTTGAATATTGGTAGTAATATCCATTAATGTCACTAATGATTGCAGTATAAAGACAATAACAGTGCATTGACTTTACATAAAATTTGATATACGTATTCGGCACGAATCTGGGAAAATGCTCGGGAAACCCTCGCATTTTCCCCGATCCTTATATCGATTTTATTTCAAGTCAATGCACTGTTATTGTCTATATAACATTTAAATTTGTTGCTTCTCTGATAAGCACATGTCATTAAGGAAAAAGTGCCAAGACAGGATAGGCTCAGTGTCAAGATGGTAATGGAATGACCTGTCTGTCAATGAACTAGCATTATTAAAATCCAGCTCCACATGTAGGTCCACAAATATATGTGGGTTTTATAATCATCTCTTCAAAAGTAACATGTTCTTGCCTTGTTATTATTATTGGTAGCTACATTTGTATAGATGTTAATTTTATACCTGTAAGTGCATAAGAAGTGTTCAGCTGTGAAAGTTTCATATCAATTGATTTCCAGTTTCTTGCAATTTAATATACAATACAGAGAAATTGATAATCCACAATCATGGACCCTGTGATTTTATCAATACATTTGTTTATGATTGTAAATGTCTAAATAAAAGATTGAACACCATCTTAATTGCCATAATTTTACACAATAATTTTTTTTTTTCAGTGCCTGTACATCGGCATCATTAGAACCATCTTATGTATTACGAGCTGTTGGTGCCGATGATGACTTGGCTCATTCTTCAATCAGGTATTTACTACCTCTGATATAATAATTAGCAACATCTGCAAGGTCTTAAGGTCATAAAACTGTTTTGCTGTCATACTCTCAAGATCATCCAATCAGAACACTTTGTATACTGGATACTGTGTTCTTATTGAATGATTTCTCTAAGCTCATACAATTAGAATACTGTGTTTGCTAAATACTGTGTTGTGATTGGACAATTACTCTAAGATCATCCAATCAGAACACTTTGTATACTGGATACTGTGTTCTTATTGGATGATTTCCCTAAGCTCATACAATTAGAATACTGTGTTTGCTAAATACTGTGTTGTGATTGGATGATTACTCTTAAGATCATCCAATCAGAACACTTTGTATTCTGGATACTGTGTTGTGATTTTACCATTTTGTAGAACGAGTGGAAAACTTGCACTCAAAGGTTCTCTGAGTGTAAAGCCAGGACTTTGTGTGTCAGTATAATTTGCCTGTTGTATCAAACCAAATACTTTTTGACAGTTTTGTTTTGTTAACCACAGACCATTAAATATGTAAGACAAATGCTGGCCTTCTAGCTAGACGTCAGAATATTGTGGTATGTTATATATCAGTGAGCTTAGTGTTCTTGTACAAGAAGACATCAAAGCACACATCACAATATACAAAATGTTTGGAACAGGAAAATTGTAGACTGATATATGCACTAGAACAATATACAGTCAGTCAGATTTTTATAAACAATCAATATGTATATTTTGTCTAAACTTTTAATTTTACGATCTTGTCGAAATATGAAATAAATGGCAAAAATTTCTATTTACCAAGTTGGCATTTGATTTTGGGGTTTAAAAGAGGGGGTTTACTGTATTATAGAAGACTATAGGTCAAATAACTCTCCCTAACAAAACCTTGACTGGAGTCCTCGGTACAAAATAAAAATCTTTTGACGAGTGATACGTCAATTAAGAAAAAAAACATTTTATGGATTGAACGGGCAGCCGACATGTGGATAAATGATATTTTGTCTTGCACCATTGTACACATTTGTCATCTGTATCTATGTCATTTACGGTGTCATTATGCTATTGGTAATCCACAACTCCTCTTAAAACTCTCGATGGAATCTACCGTCTTTTTGTGTCTATTAAACGCACTGGTGCACAGAACGCACCCCCTTTCCTCCCCAAAAAATCTGGGAAAATTCTAGTTCCTATCTATAGAACGCACCCCCTTTCCTCCCCAAAAAATCTGTGAAAATTCTAGTTCCTATCTATAGAACGCAGGAAATTCAGTAAAAAATTAACGGCAAAAATCCTCGTTCAAACGGCAAAATACTGCTTACCACAGATCACGTATTTGTTAATGCATGTATTTTTGATAAATTTTAGACAGGGAAATATTAAATTAGTTTTGTTAAAAGAGTTTAAACCAATTATTCTACATTTTGCAAGCGAAAATTAGCTGTTTTGTGAATGCAGGAAGTTTATCGGTAATGTTTAATTTGAAAACAAGTTCAAAATGGCAATGAAAATGATACGGATGGAGCAGTTGATTTTTTTGTCGTTCTTTACGTGAATTATGGTTGTTTTAAATAATAAATATGTAGATATGTTTAATCTTTAATCAGTATTAATTCATCAAATAATGAACCGTTCATGTGATCAAAGATAGGCAAGCTTGGGTCAAGCTTCAAATAGGAAGTAATTACGATTGATTCAAAGAAAGTGAAAACAATACAAAAGTAATAACATTAATTAAGACCTGATCAAAGAGATTATAATTTCTTTTGAAATGTACTCATATTGTGCCACTGCTACAATATATTATATAATATTGACAGGTGTCCCAGTAAGTTCAATTATCTTTTCACACCTTGTTATACAATATACTGTCCTTGACCTTGTCAACTGCTGAAGTGCTGTAAAAATCGATAATTCAAACACAGGTAATTTCACCCCAGGAAAAAATAGATTGAAAAAAAGTAAAATATCACACCTAAAATAGCAAACATTTGACAGTTATTCCTGCATTCGTATGGACAATTAGTTCCGAACAACGACACCAATGTACATGTATGATTATTGACAAACATTGAGAATATTTACATACCTTTCAAAAAGGCAATGAAAAAGCAATAAATATAATTTTTATACAATTTTATTTTAAATAACACATATATAATGAACACAATTAATGTTATTTGAACAATAATTCACCGATCATTGGGAATATTGCCGTCCGTGAACTCGAAGCTATGCTACCGGCAACTCTCTGCGTGACCTGAAAAAAAGTGTCCGATACTTGCTCCTATGCATAAACCGCACCCCACCTACAAATTATCCTTTTAAAGCTTAAGACCGCATTCTATACGTACCTAAAAACGGTAACCAAACTTTATCACATTTTTCACCTTGCCGATTGATATGCACATATTTTCTTTCACTTGAAATTAATATAACTTCTAAAGAAAAAGTAATATTTCATCTCTCTTAACGATAGGAGGACAGGTATTCAAAAAGAGTCAGTTAGAAAATGACTCAATTTCTACATCAACTCCATTTGTATATTGTCAAATGTTTTAGTTGATTTCATATACATGTACATATATTTGAATTTTTATAAATGATCAACGTAATCTGCATATTTGTTGGTAGATTTGGAATAGGAAGATTTACAACAGAAGAAGAAATAGATTACACAGCCGACTTGACAATAAAACATGTAACACGGCTCAGAGAAATGAGGTACGTTATTATTGTTTTTGTCTGTCTGTCTAAATCAGTCACAAAGTTTGTATGTGCGATTCCTACATTTTAAAAGGGAATTCCTTCATACTTTGCATGCTTGTTTATTACCATACGTAGAATCACATACTGTTATAGCATTTTGATCCAACCAATTTTTAAGGAGTGATTGTCCTTTTTTACTTGAATATTTCTTCAAAATAAATGGAAGGGACAATGTTTTCCATCAAAAACAACTGTTTTTAAACTTTTTGCTGAATTTAAACTTTATATTCCACTATATCTATCAAATATTACTCTTTTAGTTAGAAATTAATAATAACAGCAATTGGTTTTTTTTAGCATTTGGTAGGTGTAATGGTTGGCATTCTCTCATTAGTGTTGTAGATGATGGTTTCGAACCCCGATGTGTGTCAAAACAATGACAATAAAACTGGTATTTGCTGCTTCTCTGCTAAGCACACAGATATAAGGAGTCGTGATAATGTGTCTGATGTGAGTCACGTGTTGTTTCAGCTCAGTGTGTTGGTTTAGTACAAAGTACGAAAAGAAAGTCAAAACAGTAATGGTCAATAATGCAACCAATTTGAACTGAATGAACAATTTCTTCTTACCTCAAAACATTGATGACAATAAAGACTGACATGTGCAATCCAGGCTCTGACTTGTGACAGGCACAAAAATGTGGCAGGTTAAAACCATGCATCATAGTCTTATCAAAAAGAACTTTGTTCTCACCATGATACAGTTGATGAATTGTTAAACAACAATTTCAAAATATTTCTTAAAAAATGTTGAAGTAAATGCTTCGTGCACAAACAATGAATGAAAGTGGAATACAGTCGAAAGTCATTTTGCCAATGTTAAAGGAACCAATGATTTCGCTTTTAGATAACCAAGTTTTCAAGTTATCTGGTATAAAATAAGCTGAAACATACTGTGAACAAACAAATTTTACTTTAAGCTATCCAAGAAAACCAGCTTATCACAGTTGTCCTCAGGCATAGGCCCTTTGGTTTATTGTTCTAGATATCATACTAATTTATGTATTTGCTTTTTTTAGTCCTTTGTGGGAGATGATTCAGGATGGAATCGATCTGAAATCAATCAAGTGGTCACAACACTAACATATTGGAATGATGACATACATGTTGTATAAAACACATGACAATCATGTGACCTGTGAGTCCAGGCATGCCTCAGAAACCAGAAATCATCCACAAGAATACTTAAATATACATGTTAATCATATTTTCATCAATGTTTAAGAACAAAAGCTGCAGTGCACAATATATAATGTTAAAAAGTTTGTAATAAAAGGCTTACTATATCAACAGAATGGACAGGATTCAGAGGCTGTCGTGATCGTGTGGTAGTTGGATTTACAACTACCTATGCAATCAGTGACCATCACCACTAAAGTTGTGACTTGATATCCCACTCATGGCAACATGTACTCGATACAACATTATGTGATAAAGTTTGTCAGTGACTTACGATAGGTCGGTTGTTTTCTCCGGGTACTCAGGTTTCCTCCACCAATAAAACTGACCCCACTATGTAACTGAAATATTGTTGAATGTGGTGATAAATACCATAACCCCTAACCTTGAACAAAATTCATCATCTATTTCAGTGTTAAGCCTTTTACATGTATAAATTATTATTGGTGAATATTCAGTTGAGCTCATTTTTATGCATTGTACAATATAACTTTATTTTTAATATCAAAAATATGTATTATAAACTGCTGTCATTTTTTTGGCATCTTCACATTGTTAAACTTCTTAATGAAACTGCTGTACTTATATATATATTTTTAGCCGAGTTGCAGTCGGCTTATGTTTTGGCGAAAGGCGGGCGGGTGGGCGTATGGATATCTTCGTTAACGCGATAGCGCTCTTAAATTTTGGCCGATCAACATAATTTTTGGTAGGAAGCATTATTACACTATTATTTAGAGCGAGTTCGAAATTCAGATTAATCTATTGTTTTTTTCTTGTACCTGAAGTGAACTTTTTAATGGTTGAGATCCCCACTCTTAAACCATATATATTTATGATCAGGGTGACTAGGCAAATTAAATGCCTTATAGCTCAGGCCCCAGGGGGGTCATACCCCATCCCCTACCTGAAGTGAACTTTTTAATGGTTGAGATCCCCACCCCTAAACCATATATATTTATGATCACAAGACCAAATGATTTTGACTTGCAACTCGGCTGTTGCATCTCTGATGCTTTCTCGATTTTTTTTTTATAAAGTATTAAAGGACTAATGACACAAAAAATAAAATTCTCGATTTTGCTTGATTTGGTCATTAAATAAACTATAAACATTGTCTTAATTGAAAATAACGCCCTAGGACGCCCATTTTATTGATTATTACCTTTTGATATCTCCGCGATCTGTGACCTCTACATTTTAATGAGCTGAGTGGTCACGTGATTACGTGACGTCACATGCGCCAAAGGATGGCTTCCATGATAAACGATCAGTTGAGCGATCGAAGGTGAGACAGTAAACAGCCGATAAATATAATGGACAGTGATGACAGTAATATGTCAACAGGAAAGTGAACATTCAACATCAGAAGACTCCGATATCGATGAAAGTTTCCAAGCTCAGGACAGACTGATAAACACCGACTACTGAGGTTTTGTTCATTTGTAGACATTAATCGAAAAGAAAACACGCCATTGAACGAAAACCTGAAATAATATAAGTCAACAGGTTGTTCTGACGATGATATCGTACGCCCCCCCCCTCCAAATTTACGAAAGTTTTATAGATGAAAGATGACTGTCCTACGTAGTGCCTCATATGTCCCCCTTTTTAGGATTCTACTTCTACATCTAGTAGACCAAGAAATATTTATCAAGTGATTTATTTTATTTTAATCATTTTTTAATACTGCTCTCATTTCTTTTACAATTCCCTTTTAGTGGAAAAGATTAATTTATTTGTTATGATTTATTTAAAATGTCTCAAATTGAGTCAACTTAGCTGTAATTATAAAAGTGACAGGTGTGATGTTTTTTAAACAATTATCTCATATTTTAGCCTTGGGCAGTAATCAAACAAGTGACATGTTTATTGATCACTGCTTTAATTTTCTAATTAGGGGCACAATCATAAATATTTGGTTACACTTTTGAATTTTTGTCTTTTACAGAGAAAAAACAAATAAATAAATGACAATTGAACTTACAAATACTTAATTAATTCCATTCAGGACACCATTTGAAACTTCTTGTTATTTCACCCACGTGGATGTTTGTTTTGGTTTGATAATCACGGCTTTGTTATGGAAATTTCGTATCGATATCAATCAGCTGATTTAGAAATGGAAGACTGGCACATGTGACGTCACGAGTGGTTCAACCTCGTTATCGCACTCAAAATCTGCATAATTTCTAGGTCAGCAGAAAGGGCGATAAAAGGGGTGTTTATCCCTTTGTACGTATCGTTAATCACATGAAAGTGAAAAAGAAATTATTTTTACAGCATTTTGGAAGTATTTCACTAAGTTTTGTGAAAAATTTTAAAATTGTGTCATTTGTCCTTTAAGAACAAAAAAATCCCATAAATGTAAATTAAGTATCAAATGCCATAAATATCTACATTGCTGTATTGTTTGTGGGTTTATAACTTGTATTATGGGGGTATCACAATTATTTTCTGACATGTGTTTTCTTTGTGTATGTATAAAGTGTGTGTTATCTTTACGGAGCTGTCCCCTGTGTTTATCACACCGTAGAGTTCAATTATGTGCACCAATGTACTCAGGATTTATTTATGAAAAGAAAAAAAGCATTTCAAACTTCGTTATATACAATGCTGATTATACACATATATTGCGTTCTATAATACATTTTTGCATGAATTCAATAAACTAAATGTAAACTAACCAACTCACTACCCCCTGGGTTTTTTTTCTCGACTTTCTATGTCCAGTGTGTTTTGAAAAATAGCTCTAGACATGAATAATGGTAAGATTTTTTTCATGAAATATCGGTACGTACTAAACTACTAGCATAATGTCTTGTGAATACTTTAAGATACGATATTATGAATAGGTATAACAATTCATTAAAATATAGTCAAGCCATGTTCTCTGTCTTAATTACTTTATATCATAATTTAGATTAAAGGCATATTGTCTACCAAAACCGTAATTTTTTCATACCCAAAATTATTGTTGTAAATGATTTGGTTAAGTTATCATTAAACAGTTATGCTGCAAAAGATACGATTTGTGTTCTTTTTTTGACAAAAAAGACCCAAAATTATCGTCATCGGAATTATTGTGATGGATAAAAAGAATTCAATTTAACCCGAGTCTATTCATATGACCTTCTATGTTAACCCATCTTGAGCATGCACATTGTTTAGAAACAATACACAGCATGTGGTAGAAAGTGGACTTTGATGGATTCAGAGATAAAGAGGAATAAAAGTGCAGTATCTTCCAAATGGAACAAATGCAGGATATATGTAGGGGATCAATTGGACCGTTGGAACGAACTGAAGGAAGTGCTACTCGTCCAAACTCACGCTGAAGTGGCAAAGATTTTGTTTGATAGGCAAGCCGAGCATGTTGCCTTCTTTTCTCAATCGTTTTTCATATTTTATTAATTTATGATGATGCCTATGATCATTTTTGGTAGATATTATTCAATATATGTAATTTTGCACCTGGCAACAGCAAATCATTGTTAATGAGTAGCATAAAACATCCGTATTTGCGAGGTAAACAAACACAACATGCTACAGCATCCGGGCTACTGGCATAAAAATAGATTTGGCCTTGCTCAGGTCAGTGCATAATTAATAAGCTTCCAGTAACGATGGTCAGCTTTTTTAAATCGAAAAAACAACGTTTCATAGCGTATTCACCAATAATTTAGTGTTTAATCTTCATTTTATGAAGGTCAATACGGAAAACGACAATAATTTTGGGTATGAAAAATATACAGTTTTGGTAGACAATATGCCTTTAAGCTCCCAGAAGTAAAGAAATAAAATTGTAAATTTTACAACACTAAGTAACATGAAACAGTTTTAAACAAACATGTTAGACTGAAATCTACATAAAAATAGGTTTATTGTCAATTTCCATGTTACCATAAAACATGCAAACTCCAGGGTCATGTCAATATGTAAAATAAAATAGTGTCCTCCAGACAAAATATCATATGAAATATTGTCCATGGACATTATTTCATAATGAAATTGTGTCCTCCATCACGAGATATTGTCCATTCTTACTGGACATTATTTAACTGTGAAATAATGTCCGACATCAACTGGATATATGATATTTTTATGCTTCACATATTTATACTATACTTTATTTCAAAATATAACAGATTTCTTTGTCATAGAAATGATATTTATTACACTATATTTGATTCAATTTGAAATATATTAACAAACAATGTCCAAGTTTTGAATTAGAATTAGAATTATCTCCCTTTGTTAGGACACAGTTTCACTATGATATATTGTCCTCTAAGATGATATTATACTGTCCAGATAAAGGACAAAATATCATAGATAAGACAAAATTCCATGACAATATAATCATGAAATATTGTCCTGGAGGACATAATTTCATAGGATATAATTTTGTTTTACAAATACACCAATCTTGATTTATAATAGAAATGGCTCTGCTTGAAGGTTTTGATAATTAACCTGTGATTGTTATATATATATATTTGACAACTATTCTATTATTATTTGATTTAAACAATTAAACAGCTGTGATGCAAGTTTTGTAACATTTATTTTGTTTTCCAATCAACATGTCTGAAATGATATGTAATATGAATAGTAGCAGCTATCTGCCTCCCAAACATATTCAGCCCATTTACTTAACATTTAACAAACTCATTCGTTCACCTGGTTCTTCATACACTGTTTGGGTTCAAAACAAGTCTATAGTTTCAGAGAAACAGCCTTTTATTTACCTTCCCAATGTCCTGTGGTATATGAAACTTGATTTTCGATCCACACAAAATATGAAAACTTTGTAAGAAACCATCCAATGACTATTTATTTACAGTTTAGATTTAATCTACATCTACCTAAGCAATCAGTGCCTATCACTACTAAAGTTGTGAGTCAGAATCCCGCTCATGGCAAAGTGTACTCACTATATTTGTCAGGGACTTGCAGCAGCTACTTCGGTTTCCTCCACCAATAAAACTACCGGCCACGATATAACTGAAATATTGTTGAAAGTTTTGTTCAACACAAATAACCCTAACTATCTTGGATTTCTGATCGACACAAAAAACATACATTTGGTAAAGGACCACCCAAAGAATACCCAGCTAAGATTGCAGTCAAACAATTAAGAGGTTTCAGAAAAGAATAATAATCTTTAAATATATTTCCTATAGGGACCATTGTGGTCGTGATCGTATGGTAGTTGAACTACCTATGCAATCAGTGCCTATCACCACCAAAGTTGTGAGTTCGAACCCCGCTCATGGCGAGATGTACTCGATACAACATTGTGTGATAAAGTTTGTCAGTGACTTGCAACAGGTCGGTGGTTTTCTTTGGTAATCCGGCTTCCTCCACCAATAAAACTGACCGCCACGATATAACTGAAATATTTTAGCAGTATTAGGCATTGCTCACACAGGTGGTTGTAAATCCTACTACCAGACGATCACAACCACGAAGCCCCTTGTTTTGTTTGTCTTTGTTCTATGCAGTGATGCCTGTGTCTCTGGATTGTCAATTCTTGATTTGGCCCTTTTTTGGTTTTCTCTAAACTTTATTAACACACTCTCTGATCTTATTTGTCTCTTTCCTGGTTACCATTATCCTGGTTTTTTAGTCTTTTCAAGTAACTATGACGATTGTATCAATGGAATTGCAGTGAAACCTGTCTAAACCGAACCCTGAATAAAAAGAAATCTTGTATAAACCGTGTTAAACTGAATCTTGAATAAACAGGAATCTTGTATAACCTGAATCTTAAATTAAGTCCCAATGTAAGAAATCTTTGTTGATTTATCCTGTATAAATCAAACACCTGTCTATTCTGAGCACTAAAGTTAGTTTCAGCGAGGTTCAGATTAGGTAGTTTTCACTGTACTAGACTTTATTAACAAAGTAAAATTGGAAAAAAACTAGAACTGTCCGCATAGCGGGACTAATACCCCCAGCTTCACTCTGACTGTGTCCAAGATTATTGAAAACTAAGTCTACATGGAAAATATATTATTTGTCAAATTATAATGTTTAACACATTCAACAAAAATAAAAACGTCGTAGCATAAAAACTGTAAGAGGAGTTTGCACAGACAAACCATGTACCCTTTCAGCCAAATTCACAAATAAAATAAAATAACTAAGGCCATGCAAAGTTAATTACTTGGTTCTCAGGCCCTTTTTTGTCAAAATTGATGAGGGAGGGC
>MJUT01023306.1:302830-328217 GCA_002080005.1 Gigantidas platifrons
TGAGAACCAAGAAATTAACTTTGTATGGCCTAAGTTCAACAATCTATATTTTTAGTAAAAATGCACAAAAATCAAAATCCTTACCACATGCACATCTTTGATATATGTACAAACAATCTACAATATAAAAACTTCCTAGCGTAAAAACTAGGAGGAGTTGCACGGACAAACCATGTACCCTTTTTGCCAAATTCACCAAAAAATGAATAAGTTCAACAATCTATATTTTTGGTAAAAATGCACAAAAATCAAAATCCTTACCACATGCACATCTTTGATGTATGCACAAACGATCTGCAATATAAAAACTTCCTAGCGTAAAAACTTTAGGAGGAGTTGCGCAGACAAACCATGTACCCTTTTTGCCAAATTCACCAAAAAATAACTAATCTAATTTTTGGTAAAAATGCACAAAAATCAAAATCCTTACCACATGCACATCTTTGATATATGTACAAATGATCTGCAAAATAAAAACTTCCTAGCGTAAAAACTTTAGGAGGAGTTGCATGGACAAACCATGTACCCTTTTTGCCAAATTCACCAAAAAATGAATAAGTTCAACAATCTATATTTTTGGTAAAAATGCACAAAAATCAAAATCCTTACCACATGCACATCTTTGATATATGTCCAAATGATCTGCACAATAAAAACTTCCTAGCAGAAAAACTGTAAGAGGAGTTGCACGGACAAACCATGTACCCTCTATGCGGACAGACAGACGGACAGACAGACAGGGTGAAACCTATATACCCCCCCAAACTTTGTGTGCGGGGGGGGGTATAATGAGCATAAATATACATTGTAAATAACAACATATTTTACAAGTAGTAAAAATATTACATTATAAAATATAAATGTCTTGAAAATCTGAAACTAAAAAATATATAATTTAATGACAATTGCAATAATTTATTGGTACCCAATAAGATTAAATTAACTTGAAATACAATATTGATAACTATGATATTATGTTTTTATATTTTAACTTTTGTAAAGTATTAATGTTTACTTCCTGAACTTTTAAAATTTTATTAAAAATATTGAAATTCAACTTGCTTATAAAATAATATGAAGAATGGGAATGCAACATGTGAATTTATTCTATGATTTTAGACTTCAAACTTACTGGCCGTACTTAAAAAAGATAGCAAAATTTAACAATTACAATGAAAAATCAATTAAACTTATTGGCCCAATCAGATTTGTACTGGCCATGGGCAATAAGACCAGTGCTTAAAGTCACATTTGTGAATTGTTACACTATTCTAAATTTGTATGCATTCTCACATTTCCAACCCATTTTCAATATAATTTTAATATATATTTCATCCCATTTTATTTCACTTTATTGAAGATAATATAATTATTTTTCATTTCCAAAATATAATCGTATTTAATTTTTGTACATTTATATTTAATACTAGTGATTGTTATCTATATTTAAAACACAACTAGAGAAATTACTTGCTATATAATGTCTATATAAAAATTTAATATTATTACATATTATATAAATGGATGACCTAATGATTGTTTCTTATGAATATTCATATACTTCAAAAAAAATTTTTTTTTAAAATGTATGACTTAATGATTGTTCCTTATGTATGAATATTCATTAACTTTTAAATGTTTTAAGTACTCAGTGGTGTATCTAATATGTGGGTCTTACATCATGTGCATATTGTTTCATAAAAATGTGAAATTTTTCTGAACTATCTCAATGCATCAATTATTATATTTAATATCTACGTTTTTACAATATAAACTTGGTTTGTCATATGTCTGGTCTAGGAGATGTACAGATACTATTATTGTACAGATACTATTATTAGCAGAATCCAATCAATTCTTAGGGACTGACCATTTCACTATTTACTCTGAAAGTCTGTCAACAAATAGAAACGATTGTTGTATGCCATTATTTCACCTTTTACTAAAAATGTGTTTTAGCGTTCTTTAATAATTGCATTTTGTTAATAATCTAATAGCCTTAAATTACTGTAAAATAAGTGAGTGCTGTTAAAAAAAGTATTTCACAATATATTAAAATGGAAAATAAAAAATTACGTATAAATAAAGAGAAGAACATATAAATGATGCTATATTAGAAATATAATCTAAAAACTTTTGAGTTACATTTTATGAGCATAACATTTATTATTGATCTAACGTAGTCAATTTGGACGGCACCCACTTCTCATGGAAAATACTGTATTCAAATGTGCATCTAATGTTTTATATATATATATTATACAGTTATAATTTTAATCCAGTGAGAAACATTCATTGAGGACATATGACCATACATTATTTTTTCCATATTGTACAACCAGAAGTCGTATAAGGGACATAACTTGTGTCGTCTGCTATCGTAAACAAAGCAAAACAATGTTTACCAATCTTTAATGAATTAATTTAATGATTTTGTTAAGACACAAATACCAAAATGAAAACTTAAAATCTGTTAATATTGAATATTTGCTTTGATATTTTGTTATTGGATGGAATGAATGGGAAAATGCTTTAAAAACACACAAAATAAAAAACAACAACTTTAAGAAACAGATAAAAAAAAACATGCAAACCAAAACTGTCATTACAATTATTTTTTATGGCAAACTTTGATCATGTAAATGGGCCTATAGATATGCGAGTTTGGAAAGGACACCGATTTGAGAATATCCTAAAATTGGACCGTGATTTAAGATAATGACGTCGATTTGAGTCTAGATGTCGATCTGAGTCTATCATATATATAGAATACTATTCAACCATAAGATTAGAATCCTCCCCCAAAAAGTTCTGAAAACTGTACAGACCGTAATTCTATTTAAACAAGTTTTTAATTATACTCTGTCATGCCTAGCAATTTCCCCAAAAAAGCGTTAAAAATTGTCATGTGACAGTGAATAAATTTTCTGACTCGTTGCCATTTCATGTCTCTCAATATTAATATAAAATACAGAAAATACATGTGTTTAAAAATAAAATTGATTACTGGTATGTATACTTATGTGAAAAATATAATTAACTTCATGTCTTTTAAAAAAAAAAAATAGTCTTCTATTAACTGATGTGGAATACAGTCGACTCTCGTTATCTCGAACTCGGTTGAGTCGAATTTCCGGTTGAGTCGAATTTTTATCGAAGTCCCGAACTTCGTTGTGTATAAATATATATAATTTGATTCCTGTTGAGTCGAATTCGGATGAGTCGAAATTTCGGTTATGTCGAATAAAAGTTTTGGTCCCGAGATGTAGAAAGCCATATTATTTACATTTGTTAAGTCGAATTTACCTGTCAAAACATGTGTATTAGCTTGGGATTAAAATCGGATCACAGGTGAAACATCCGATCATTGACTTTGACATTTTTACCTTAGGCTATTTCACATGTTTATTTCATAATCTGTCAAATTAATTAGTGATAATATTTGAATTGGCTTGGTATTATGACACATGTTAAAAGTGTACAATCAAAAATTATCGATTTATAATAAGTGCGCTTGGGTCGGCATACATCAATGATTATTAAAAAAACACAACGGTCGAGCTGAAGCGTTTTATCTATTGAATTACTTGTCGGAAATTAATTTACATTAAAGGAGATGTATAATTTCTCAATTTTGAGAAAATTTTACTCTTAATTAACAGTTGTAATAAAAGGGGAAATTTTTTTCACTTCCAACATGTCTTTCAGAATGTCTTCTGATAATACTGTTGCACGTGTGTCTGGTTTTAGCTATTCAAAATTTCGCTCGAGTTGTCTCCCTTTCGTCGTTAAAAAAAAACTACACTTCCGGTATTTCTCATAGCTCCTCTTGAGTCGAACTACGGTTGACTCAAATTTTTTCCATGGTCCCATCGAATTCGAGATAACGAGAGTCGACTGTATATATATAATATTATAACATTAAAATTCAGTCAAGTTAATCATTAAATGCCTATCCAATCATTTAAGAATAAAACACTTCACAGAAGGCAATCTTGGAATGTTTCTTCGACAAATCTTCTATCACAATGCTAGTACTTTTCATTCTCATACACATGACCTGAAAAATACCATAAAAGACTGTGTAATGTATGCAGTCTATTATAGAGAACAATTATATCACAAACTCTAGTAAAGGGGTCGTCATGGTCGTGATCGTATGGTAGTTTGATTTATAATTATCTATGAAATCAGTGCCTATCACCACTAACATTGTTAGTTTGAATACCAGGCGAGGTGTACTCGATACAACATTATGTGATAAAAGTTTGTCAGTGACTTGTGACAGATCAGTAGTTTTCTCCGGGTACTCTGGTTTCCTCCATCAATAAAACTGACCGCCACAATATAACCGAAATATTATTGAAAGTGGCGTTAAACATCATAATCCTAATCCCACAAAATCTATTGCTTCTGGTTCTCATACACAGGACATGTAACTATATAAGTGACTATGTAATACATGCAATCCATAGTTCAGAAATCTAGTACTTCACAGGACCTGTCAAACACCATAAGTGGCTGTATAATATATGCATTCTATTGTTAAGGAACAATCTCAATAAACTTAAATTTTTCAATTTTGTTTTGTTACTCAGTGATCTTATAATATTTAACAACATTCAAATTCAGGCCTTACCTACTAACAGTCATAAAACTTTCGAGTAAAAGTTTTGTACTTCTACTCCAAAACTGTCCAATCAATACAAAGTATTTATTTGATACTGTGTTTCGATTGGCAGTTCTTGTTTCGAGTACGAGTACAAACTCATGGTCAGGTCAAGTCCCCTCAGGTAATCTTTCAATAACATTTGGAAACTCCTTCATAAGCTGTTCAAAATTTAAATATTTCTTAGGCTTGTCCTTGAATGATTGAGTGAGATTTGAACTCATCACATTACCTGACCCCAAATGTTTTTGGTTGATTTACTATACCCATTTAGACGCTTTGAGTTTTTAGCTCACCTGGCCCAAAGAGCCATATGAGGTATTGCCATCACTTGGCACCCGTCATCCGTCCGTTAACTTTTTCACATTTTAATCTTCTCCTCTGAAACAACTAGGCCAAATGGAACCAAACTTGGCAGAAAGCATCTATGTAAGGTTCTCTATAAATTTTCTTCATTTCGTCCCTTTCCGCCAACAAATATGCCACCAAGGGCAATTCTTGTTTCTGATTGGCTACTGTTAAAAAAATCTTCTCCTCTGAAACTGATTGGCCAAATGGAGCCAAACTTGGCAGGAAGCATCTATGTAAGGTCCTTTATAAAATTTCTTCATTTCGTCCCGTTCCGCCAACAAATATGGCCGCCAAGGGAAATTCTTGTTTCTGATTGGCTACTGTTAAAAAAATCATCTCCTCTGAAACCGCCTGGCCAAATGAATCAAAACTTGGTAGGAAGCATCCTTGGAAGGTCCTCTATAAATAGTACTCATTTAGTTCCAATCCGTTAACAAACATGGCCGACACAGGCAATTCTTGTTTCTGATTGGCCAATTTTTAAAAATCTTTTCCTCTGAAACCACATGACCAAATGAACCAAAACTTGGTAGGAAGCATCTATGGAAGGTCCTCTATAAATAATGCTCATTTCATCCCGATCCTATAAACAAACATGGCCGACACAGGCCATTCTTGTTTCTGATTGGTTGATTTCTAAAAAATCTTCTCCTCTGAAACCACCTGGCCAAATGAATCAAAACTTGGTAGGAAGCATCCTTCGAATGTCCTCTATAAAGATTACTGATTTAGTTCCGATCAGTTAATAAACATGGCCGTCACAGGCCATCCATGTTTTTGATTGGTTGATTTCTAAAAAATCTCATCCTCTGAAACTGCTTTCCCAAATGAACTAAAATTTGGTAGGTAGCATCTATGGAAGGTCCTCTATAAAGATTGCACATTTCGTCCCGATCCATTAACAAACATGGCGCCACACACAATTCTTGTTTCTGGTAGGCTGATTTTTAAAAATCTTCTCCTTTGAAACCGCTAGGCCAAATGAACCGAAACTTGGTAGGAAGCATCTATGGCAGGTCCTCTATAAAGATCGCTCATTTAGTTCCGACTTGTTAACAAACATGACCACCACAGGCCATTTTTGTTTTTGATTGGTTGATTTCTAAAAAAATCTCCTCCTCTGAAACCACTTTCCCAAATGAACTGAAATTAGGTAGATAGTATCTATGGAAGGTCCTCTATAAAGTTTGCTAATTTTGTCCCGATCCATTAACAAAAATGGCCACCACAGGCAATTCTTGTTTCTGATTGGCCGATTTTCAAAAATCTTTTCCTCTAAAACCACTTGGCTAAATGAACCAAAACTTGGTAGGGAGCATCTATGGAAGGTCCTCTATAAATATTGCTCATTTCGTCCCGATTTGTTAGCAAATATGGCCACCATAGGCAATTCTTGATTCTGATTGGTGGATTTTTTAAAATCTGAAACCACTTTACCAAATGAACTGAAACTTGGTAGGAATCATCTATGGAAGGTCCTCTATAAAGATTGGTCATTTTGTCCCGATCTGTTAACAAACATGGCCGCCACAGGCCATTCTTGTTTCTGATTGGTTGATTTCTAAAAAATCTTCTCCTCTGAAACTGCTTGGCCAAATGAATCAAAACTTGGTAGGAGGCATCCTTGGAAGGTCCTCTATAAAGATTACTCATTTAGTTCTGATCCATTCACAAACATGGCTGCCACATGCCATTCTTTTTAGCTCACCTGGCCCAAAGGGCCATTTGAGGTATTGCCATCCCTTGGCATCCGTCGTCCGTCCGTTAACTTTTTCACATTTTAATCTTCTCCTCTGAAACAACTGGGCCAAACGGAACCAAACTTGGCAGAAAGCATCTATGTAAGGTCCTCTATAAAGTTTCTTCATTTCGTCCCATTCCGCCAACAAATATGGCTGCCAAGGGCAATTCTTGTTTCTGATTGGCTACTGTTAGAAAAATCTTCTCTTCTGAAACTCCTTTGCCAAATTAAACCAAACTTGGCAGGAAGCATCTAGGTAAGATCCTCTATAAAGCTTCCTCATTTGGTTCCATTCGGCCAACAAACGTGGCCGCCAAGAGCAATTCTTTTTTCTGATTGGCTAATGTTAAAAAAATCTTCACCTCTGAAACTGCTTGGCCAAATGGAGCCA
Source organism: Gigantidas platifrons (assembly GCA_002080005.1). Taxonomy (NCBI): domain Eukaryota; kingdom Metazoa; phylum Mollusca; class Bivalvia; order Mytilida; family Modiolidae; genus Gigantidas; species Gigantidas platifrons. The sequence goes on from MJUT01023306.1 coordinate 309,983, forward strand.
AACTTGGCAGGAAGCATCTATGTAAGGTCCTCTATTATTCCAAAATGGTTAATCTGATTTCAGTGGAAATTTGCACACAGCTAATGTACCATATGAAAATTTACGAAAAGGAGAGCTGCTCTCACTTAACATTACCTTATGCATAAATATAGAAAACAGTTAAGGTAATGATTATCTCATTTGGAAATTTGCTTCAGTATCATTCTTGTGCCAGGTGAGCGATACAGGCTCAGCGGGTTGAGCCTCTACTTTGGTTCCCAAAGACTTTTATAATTTTGGGGGGCCTGGGTGGCTCAATGAGTTAGGTCATTGGATCTAACAACTCATACAAGCCTATCACCAATACGGCGTGGGTTCGCGCCGGGCTTTGTAAATTACAAAAAAGGGTGCACTCGACTCGCAGCCGCAAGTGATAAAGTTTACCAGTTGCTTGCTAATGGTCGGTGGTTCTCTCCGGGTACTCCGGCTTTCTCCACCACTAAAACTGGTCGCCATGATATAGCTGAAATATTGTTGAAAGTGGCGTTAAAACACCAAAAATCAAATCAAATCATTACCTGACTCCAAATGTTTTTGGTTGATTTACTATACCCATTTAGACCCTTTGAGTTTTTTGGTTCCCAAAGACTTTTAAAATTTTGGTTTTCCAATCTTTTAACTTTGAGTGTATGTACATGATGAAGCTTATTCCAGAAACCTAGAGACAATCAAATGGAAATACTTAAATTCACCTGTACAACATGTAAAGGTTAGAGGTAGTTGTGTCAGAAGAGGGGAATATCATGTAAAATAAGATATTATTTTTAGATGAGGAGAATATCATATTTAATAACATGTTATTTTGAGATGAGAATATCATATTAAATAACATACTTTCAGATGGGGAGATCTAGAAGGGTTATGGTGCTTAACACCACTTTCAACCATATCTTTTATCTTGGCGGTCAGTTTTATTGGTGGAGGAAACCGGAGTGCCTGGAGAAAACCACCATCCTGTCGCAAGTCACTGACAAACTTTATCACATAATGTTGTATCGAGTACACCTCGGCATGAACAGGGTTCGATCTCACGACGTTAGTGGTAATAGGTACTGATTGTAAAGGTAGTTGTAAATCCAACTACAATACCATCACGATGGCCCCTCTGTATTTTCAAATGAGGAGAATATCATTTTAAATAAAAATATAATTTTCAGACAAGTCGAAATCATATTTAATTATATTATTTATCATTATTTAAATTGGGTTGTTTAAAAGAGTGCTGTTTAGTATTACTTTATACAAATAATACATGTATCTTTTACCTGATGTTTGACCAACTCTGTTGCCTGATGGTCGTCTGGTGGAATTATTCTTTATTTTATCTGCACTATACTCCACCCAAGTATGTATCTCTTTAACATATATAGTTCTAAACAAATATATTCCTTCTCCTGAGGGGTTCATGCTGTAAAAAAATAAATAAAACAAGCTATAAATAAATCAGATCTGTCAGAAGATAACACACCAGATGTTCCTGGTCTCCAGTCCTCATGATGAGCACCAGATGTTCCTGGTCTCCAGTCCTCATGATGAGCACTAGTAAAACTTAGTTCAGACCAGTTAATTTTTCATTTCTTGTTTTGAACATACATATAAAAACAAATTCAAGAATTTGATATGGACAAGTAAATTGAAATTTTCACTTCGATGACTGCAACCGTCTAGTAAAATGAGTGATTACTGTTTAACCCCAAATGAGCAATTTCTCAGCTATCTATATGATGGCTTAAACAAGTTACCTTCGATGAGAAGGTCTGCATTGTACTACCCCAACACACTTAGTTGGATTTTTATAGTGTTAGCTAACTGAAACAACAATTCATTGGTAAAAAAGTTGCTCATTTATAACCTAATTCCGAGCTAACCAGTCTTTCCCATTACTGTGAGCTTAGAAGAGAAGCAGCAAATACCAATTTTATAGTCTTTGGTTTGACCGAAACGGGGCTTGAACCTATGATTTACCGTACTGGAGGCGAGTGTAGTAAACTGAGTAGATTTAGCGGCCATAATCATGTGATATTTTACAATGTACCTAAGTCTTGGTGGTCATTTTTGATATGAAAGAATAAAAAACATTTTAATTTCAGGGTTAGGGTTATGACGTCTAACACCACTTTCAATAATATTTCTGCTTCATCGTGGCGGTCAGTTTTATTGGTGGAGGAAACCGGAGTACCTGGAGAAAACCACTGACCTGCCGCAAGTCACTGACAAACTTGATCACATGTTGTATCTAGTACACCTCGCAATGAGTGGGTTTCAAACTCAGTGGTGATAGACACTGATTACATAGGTAGCTGTAAATCCAACTACCATATGAACACGACCAAGATGGTCCCTAAAATTAAATGTAAACTACTGGTAGTTGAAAACAGAATAACGTTTCCTTGTAGCCCCTAAAATTAAATGTAAACTACTGGTAGTTGAAAACAGAATAATGTTTCCTTGTAGCCCCTAAAATTAAATGTAAACTACTGGTAGTTGAAAACAGAATAACGTTTCCTTGTAGCCCCTAAAATTAAATGTAAACTACTGGTAGTTGAAAACAGAATAACGTTTCCTTGTAGCCCCTAAAATTAAATGTAAACTACTGGTAGTTGAAAACAGAATAAATTTCCTTGTAGCCCCTAAAATTAAATGTAAACTACTGGTAGTTGAAAACAGAATAACATTTCCTTGTAAGTTATTTATATATTCAGACAATATCTCATACCATAATGGTTTAAAATGATTTCTTATCTGTCAATTAAAGTCTTTCATTTATATAAGAAAATGTTTTTGGCTGACGAGCTGGGTACCTTTGTAAGTAAGCGAAAGTTTATGTGTGTGCAAGTTGCTATAAGAATTAAGGAGCTATATAGACACATACATATATGACTGTAACATAGTAATAAATACATTATATTAAATTCTAATATGAAATCCTTCATTGGCTATATGAGCAATGAATGCCATGATAAAATTCCTGATATATTTTACTTCACACATGTGTATTGTCAAATAAATTAATGACATCATTTACAATTGATTTCATGAATTTATGCATGTCTGTGGTGCATACAAATATTAAAATGTTTGCTTTGTTTTTTATCTATTCATTTTTTTTTCTCCTTGGAAAAATTACTTTTGTAAGTTGGAGTCGTCCGGTGACGTAGTTTCTAAGGAAACTGGCAACGTAGACACTTGGTTGCTACTTTATTAAAAAAAATTGTTTAGCAATTCACTTGTTTAAGTGGCTAAAATCAAAATGCCATCAAATTGGAAAATATCAGTTTATTAATAGTATCTAGACATATAGAAAGATATGACCACAATTTTTTCACATGCATGTTAATGCCATGAATCCTCACTTCAACATTACATATATTGTATTGTAAATATTTCTGAAAAATCTGATATGTAATTATTATTTCATGTCTCTTTTTGTTCTTTTTATTAATGCAAATCGATTATATGCGTGAGTTACAACTTTGCTGAATTTGACAGGGTATAAGCTGGTATAAGACAACTAATTAAAATAAATTGTGTGTGATCTAGCCAGGATCCATAAAGATAAATTACAATTTATCTTGAACTACCTATCATATTTGTACGGTTAGACATTTTAGAATCGAAATAATTCATGAAAGCAATAATTTGTTGGGAGTTTTATCATAGGTTGACAGGATATTAGTAGTGGCTTCCATGAATTATTTCTTAAACAGAAATTAATACTAGTATAATGGCTAATTCAATGTATAAAAGTTTAACATGTAAATGTTTGATGTAGTCAGCTGGTGATGGAGGAGGGCATTTTGTAAAATTTGTAAAATCTGAACTAGAGAGAGAAAAAAAAAGAAAGTTTACAAGGTGTTCCATTAATACTTGATGACTCCTCCACCACTGGTTACCAAGTGAGGTAAAACAACCAGTCAACCAATCAACAAGTAACAAATACACAAGATGTTGCACGCTATGTCGTGCTAAGAATACCCCCACTCGTTCATTTGTAAGTCGCACGGTAAACAGGAAGTAGATGTGCGGTAAACCTGGAAAGGGGAGACACGTTACAAGTCACCATGCCAAAGGCATATATCAAATATAAAATCAATTCTTCCAGTAGAAGCTGAGAGCTGTTACGAAAGTGTGAATGGACGGACGGACGGACAAGGTGATTGCAATATAGCCCCCTCTCTACGAGTGGGGGTATGAAAAATAGACAGAGGGAGAATACAATGACACTGAGTTACTGAACAATATTGTCTCACCTTTAAATAGCAAATTTAATACAAATTTTGTACCCTGGAAAGTAAACAAACATTTTTTCATACACTTATACTAAAATTTAAACTTGAACTGTATTCTGGAAATGAATTTTATCATTGAGTCAAGATATTACAAATCAATCTCTGTTAATGGGAACTACATTTAGAAATTGTCTACAAACAATGTGGAGGTAAGGGTTTTGGTATTTAAAACCACTTTTAACATTATTTAAGTTATATCATGGCAGTCAGTTTTATTGATGGAGGAAATCAGAGTACCAGGAGAAAACCACAAACCTGCAAAAGTCACTGGCAAACTCTATCACATAATGTTGTATTAAGCATGCCTTGCCATGAGCAGGGTTCAAACTCACAACATTAGTGGTGATAGGCATTGATTGCATAGGTAGTTGTAAATCCAACTACCTGTACCATACGATCATGACCACAACGACCCCTTAAAAACCGATGTAATTGTATTAAATAAATATACAATGTATATTTAAAGTATGCCTCATCCTACTAACCTTCCAGCTTCAATTAAAAACTGTTTCTTTTTAATATCAGCACCATACCTCCTAATGTTAGTTATATGGCACTCTGTTATCAATTTTTTCTTTTTTTCATTGTCATATATCTGTATATATTCAGCAGTTACATAAATTACACATTCACCGTGGAAATTCAGTGTGCCACAGGGTAAAAGATAGACTCGGAACATTCCTACAAATACAAGAACATTGAATCAAGTCACTTAGTGTGGCATTCACCGTGGAAATTTAGTGTGGCACAGGGTAAAAGAAAGACTCGGAACATTCCTACAAATACAAGAACATTGAATCAAGTCACTTAGTGTGGCATTCATCGTGGAAATTCAGTGTGGCACAGGGTAAAAGAAAGACTTGGAACATTCCTACAAATACAAGAACATTGAATCAAGTCACTTAGTGTGGCACAGGGCAAAAGAAAGATTTGAAATATTCCTACAAATATATGAACATATATGTATTATACAGTCACCAAATATTGTATTCGTCACACATTCAACAAGGTATCAGAGCTTGGAAGACAAAGGCCTTCACAACTCAGCTAGCCAGGCTCATAATATTCTAGAGAATGTGCATTGAAATGTATCTGTTAAATATAAAAATATGTGTATGCAAATTCTCTTTCTTGTGTTATTATTTGAACTCACAACGTTAGTGGTGATTGGTACTGATTGTATAGGATGTTGTAAATCCAACTACCTTACAATCATGACCAAGGTGATCCCTTGAAGATTATGTCAGAGGTTGCACATAACAACTGAAAAAGTTTAAAACCATTTACATGTTTAAATAATTAGTATTTGATATTAGAGACAGCAGCCTTGAATGTTTCAAAAGAGAGATGCATAACTATAGGCTGGCTGTGGCAGAACGCATAATTAGAGGCTGGCTGTGGCAGAATGCATAACTAGAGGCAGGCTGTGGCAGAACGCATAACTAGAGGCTGGCTGTGGCAGAATGCATAACTAGAGGCTGGCTGTGGCAGAATGCATAACTAGAGGCTGGCTGTGACAGAACGCATAACTAGAGGCTGGCTGTGGCAGAATGCATAACTAGAGGCTGGCTGTGGCAGAATGCATAACTAGAGGCTGGATGTAGCAGAATGCATAACTAGAGGCTGGCTGTGGCAGACGGTTCCAGTCAGATATCGCACAAGGGGAAAATTATTCTTGTCTTTGTTGAGTCTTACAAGGAGGGATAATGAAAGAGAACGAATGTATGTGTCGTGATTGTCTCAACAAGGGTGGCTTAAGTCTGTCTTAATTAAATCAACATTTAGCTTGAACTATTTTAACATACTGCAGTAATTTGGAGAGCGTTTAAATTGAATAAAAACTGATAGAAATACCTACCATCAGGCAAGTTGTCTACTTTACCTACTTCTGGTTGTATAGCATTCAACCATGCATTGGACTCGGATTCTGAAATGAAACACAATCCTTTATGTTATTTAGAAATAATAGACCTTTTGCACAGTGACTTGCGGCAGGTCTGTGGTTTTCTCCCGGGGACTCTGGTTTCCTCCACCAATAAAACTGACCGCCACGACATAAATCAAATATTGTTGCAAGTGGCATTAAGCACCATAACCCTTACCCCTTTTGCACATTCCTGATTTGATTGTAAAATCATGTATTACAGAGGGCACAGCGTCTTTTTTACATTTCCCACTACATTTGGGTGGGCATGTTTTTTCAATCCCCAGCGTGGAATAGCGTGTTTTCCGTCGCGGAACACGCTATATAGTGGGAACCCACGATTGTCGTGGAAATCCGTCGTGGAAAACACGACAGCACTTCATGGATTGGTACACAGCACATGTATATTTTGTGTAATCCTTTATAAAAATAAATATTACCTGAACTGATGTTCATAATTCTTGCTACTTCATTTTGGGAGTAATATAGCACGTTCAACAGAACTTAAAAAGCATGATTCACGTAATTTACAACTGACTGTTAAATAATCACATTTGTATAATAATCTTAGAAAGATTATTTGTTTACCAAATAAAATCTACCTTCAATAAAATAAAATTAATCCTGTTATCGTATCGATTGCATGTATTTATTACAGATCAAATTATTTACATAGAAATAAATAATTGATTGAAGTGATGAAATTGTGTAAATCGTATGTTTACAAAACCAAATACACGTATTTGAATAAAAAAAAAAGTACATGCATTAATTTCGCCGATCAGTCAATCTATATTGTCTGGGTAGATTGTAGCGGTTTTTTTAATTGATTTGTTGTTTGTATTGAAATTAAAGGAGTAAACGGCAACATTAAAAAATATCTATACATATATATTAAAAATTCGGTATTTGCTCAAATTAGTACCAGATTGCCGAATCCCATCTTGCCGAGTCCATTTTGCAGAATCCCACATTGCCGACTTTTGTTAAAAATGAAAAAATTTCATAACATTATTTTTTATTTTAAATAATGTGTACAAGTTTTATTGAAAGCAGTAATTTTTCGCGCAATTTTAAATAGATTTTTAACCATAATCAAATGCATACTGATTGACGAGTAGGAGATGCCGATACTCATTACTCAAACAATTGAAGAACAATGGAAATAAACTACAAATAAGTAAATGTTTAGATAGAGTTTTACTAAGTAAGAAAGAAAAAGATTGCCGAAAATTGTCATTCAATAAATGATCTGCAATTAATTAACTCCAAACGTATATTCTTTTGACTTTGAGCTTGAATGCTATAATCTAAACTCCCTGGTATGTCGGACCATTTCAAAAGAAATATTTATTTAATCATTTACAAGTTTCCTTCATAAATTAGATGCATTATTCTACTTGTAATAACAATATTTTTCATATGTCGGCAATTTGAGAATTGGCTAATTGGACTCGGCAATTCGGGATTTGGCAAACTGGGAATCGGCAATTTGCTCATCTGGAGCTTCCGAAAATTATCTCCCATATCACATTTACTATTCCGTGTAATATAACAATTAGCATAATTAATTAACTTTCTAATAATGTGTTATAGTTATAATTTATTGCTGTAGGAGAATTTGGGAAATATCTCTGAGGCGTTAGTTTCCATTTGCAATAAATATTACAGTTTATTTCTTGAAAGGTCCGAATATTTGATGAACTACAATTGTATATATGATCTGTTCATATATAATGCCTGTGTCAATATACATTTTTACATTTGCTACATGTATGTGAAAATAATATACAAAAAGTTGATAAGATATTAACGACAACTTAAAAATGTAGAAGCTTCAGCGCAGTTTGTTTTAAATGAAGAATTAGTAAGCGGAATTCTAAATGATATTTTCAACACAATTATTATTTTCACCGAACCCCCAAATTCCAACTGTACAATAAATTAGCTTAACAAATTTGTTTCAAATATGTCAAACAAGCACTAATTGGATTTTCATTTAGCAGATAAATAATTATTATCTAATTTCCAGTTCATGTATAATGTATGTTGCCAGAGGAGGCACGACGCTTTGCACATGACACGCACATAGCAAGTATATTATCGATAACCGGATGTTTACGATTCAGTTTAAAAATGGACGTTGAAGTGAAAACATCTCGTCAATAAATTACTTAAATTAAACGTGAATTTATCCAGCTGTCTAATTTTTGTTTCCAATATGGGATTTCTTGAACTTTAAGATCGAAATACTTGTATACAAGTATGCTCAACAATACTTGTATGAAAAAAAATGTACAAGTATTGTTATTTCCCCCCAAAAAAGTTGAACTCTAAGATTATGATTCTTTTTTTTTCTGTTCTGATATGGAGTTTTAATGAAATTGTGTTTTTTATTTAAAGAATCATAATAAATTGTCCGAATACATATTTGGCATTTTCTTTTATATAAAAAAACGATTATAGTTTAGTTTTTGCACAATAAACAAACGTCTCTGCAATACACATCTACAAAATTTATCCTAATTCTTAAAGTTCATTAAACTTAATTACATTTAGTTAAGCAACAATACTAAAACATTCTTATAAAAATCACATACAGTATATGTACTAATTAGTTCTCCGGTAAAATACAAGTAACAATACTTGGACAATACAATTACTGATTATACAGGAAGAGCCCCCACTGTGAATCCATCTATTTTGAGATGCCACTCAATGAAAATAACAACCTAAGATAAGAATTAGATAAGAAATTAAAATTTATAGAAGTCATGTATGTTTTTAATGAAAATTAATTAACACATTAAGTCACATTTCATTATACCCCCCGCAAACAAAGTTTGGGGGGGTATATAGGAATCACCCTGTCCGTCCGTCCGTCCATCCATGTACCTTGTAAGCGCAACTCCTCCTAAACGGCTTATTGGATTTTTATGAACCTTTACACACTTGTAATACACTACCTGCAGATCTGCATGAAGGAATATGGTTGCTGTCCAAAATTTAAAAGGGGAGATAATTCAACTTATACTGTCCGTTCGTCCATGTACCTTGTAAGCGCAACTCCTCCTAAACGGCTAATTGGATTTTTATGAAACTTTACACACTTGTAGTACACTACCTGCAGATGTGCATGAAGGAATATGGTTGCTGTCCAAAATTTAAAAGGGGAGATAATTCAACTTATACTTTCATGAAAAAAGGAGGGGGGCATGTACCTTGTAAGTGCAACTCCTCCTAAGTGGCTTATTGGATTTTTATGAAACTTTACACACTTGTAGTACACTACCTGCAGATGTGCATGAAGGAATATGGTTGCTGTCCAAAATTTAAAAGGGGAGATGATTCAACTTATACTTTCACGAAAAGGGGGGGGCATGTACTTTGTAAGTGCAACTCCTACTAAACTGCAAGCGGGGGGTATCACTCAGTGAGGTCACTCACAGTTCTAGTTTATTTAGCCTAACTTGGGTCAGTTATCAATCATTTAAAAAGACAAAAATATTGTTTTTAAAAATCTATCTAATAAGTATTTACCCTACATATACTCTTATTATTCACAATAAATTCAAGGAAAAGAGATGAAATAACAAAGAAATGTTATTGAAAATAAATAAGTACTCAGAAAGGGGGCGGTAATTCCGTGACACGAGTGCCTGTGCTAACAATAATTTTAAAAAGTCACTTTTATTTTCCCACATACATGTTAAATGTGTATTGTGACATTTATCCTTGAAATATTTTATCGCATATTTTTTTATTATATACAGTGAAACCTGTGCAATCCGACACCCGAGTGTTCCGACATCCTGTGACATCCGACGAAAATTTATGGTCCCAAAGTAGTTCTGTTAACTAAAATAAAACCTGAGTATTCCGACATCCTGTACAATCCGACACATTTCCCTGGTCCCTTGGTGTGTCGGATTAGACAGGTTCCACTGTATTTGTATACAAGTATTGCGATCATGAAGTTCAAGTGATCCTCAATATGTTTTACTGTGAAATCGCATAATCACTATTAAAAAGGCTAAAACATGCTATTCTTTGAATTCAAATTGTCACAGGATATGTTTGATACGACACAAATCACGAAAAATTGGGGCATTTTTCAAGGTCAATTGTGGCGTAATGAATGGAGACTTAATGACACTTAAGATAAAAGGCCGTTGGCCACTGGTCCCCCGACGCCAAGGTTATATCGTAAGATTAAATTTTGAAACTACTGTAAACTAGAGGGTCAGGCGAGCCTGTATCACTCATAATTCTGAAAGGGGACCATCCAAGGACCATTTTGAAGTAAAAAAAGGGGAGTAACTCTGGTTAGATTTGTCGAAAAATCATCATTATCGAACTTGACCTAGATATTCATGAGATACAATTACATACTAAACCTAGTTTCAATCTGACTTTTTGTTCATAAGTTATAATTTGGAAACCAAAATATTAGCAATTTTGAAGTAAAAAAAGGGGAGTAACTCTGGTAAGATTTGTCGAAAAATTATCGCTATCGCACTTGACCTAGATATTCATGAGATACACTTACATACCAAACCTAGTTTCAATCTGACTATTTGTTCCCAAGTTATCATCTGAAAACCAAATATTTAGCAATTTTGAGGTATAAAAAGGGGCACAACTCTAGTAAAAATTGTCGAAAAATTGTCATTATCGAACTTGACCTAGATATTCATAAGATACACCTACATACCAAACCTAGCTTCAATCTGACTTTTCATTCACAAGTTATCATCTGGAAACCAAAAAGCACACGGACGGACGGACGATACCCATTTCTATAGTCCCCTTCGACGAAGCGTCGGGGGACAAAAATTAAAAAAAATGCTAGTGAAAAATAACCCCACAAGGTTAACAATTTATAAGTGGATCAAGGCTGACACTTTCATTCATGCAATACATATAAATGACCTTGTCGGAAACTGTAAACGGACAAAAAGTCATGGGACATATACTGATTGTTACATGTATTGATTGATTGATTTTTGGTGTTTAACGCCACTTTCAACAATATTTCAGCTATATCATGGTGACCAGTTTTAGTGGTGGAGGAAGCCGGAGTACCCGCAGAGAAACCACCGACCATGGGCAAGCAACTGGTAAACTTTATCACTTGCGGCTGCGAGTCGAGTGCACCTTTTTTTGTAGTTTACAAAGCCGGACGCAAACCCACGCCGTATTGGTGATAGGCTTGTATGAGTTGTTAGATCCAGCGACCTAACTCATTGAGCCACCCGGGCCACTGTTACATGTTTGATTAATTTACGATTTTTTTATGACAGAAATATCAATCACAATACCATTATTTAAGCTAAGACCGATTTTTTTTACTGTCTTTTTTCAATTGATAAAAATTAATTTTGATTTATTTGATTTTAGGAGTTTTAACCCCACTTTCAACAATATTTCATTTTTATCATGGCGACGAGTTTTAGTGGTGGGGGAAGCCGGAGAACCGCCGACCATGGCCAAGCAACTGATAAACTTTATCATGTGTGGCTGCGAGTCGAGTGCACCCTTTTAGTAATTTACAAAGCCGGGCGCGAACCCACGTACAATTTAAAAAACTGGTGGATTTTTTTTAATTTAAACAATATTTATTTCGAAAATAATCAGACAATACAGTACATCAAACATAGTAATTACATACAGGATTCAGAAACAAGCAATTAAGCTTTTATAAATCTGTCTCCTAATTTTTTTTCTAATTACAAATTATAAATATGTCAGTTGTGACCTTTTGTCCTGTGACTTTCTGTCCTACATTCTACGGAAACATCCATACAAATAATGTACATACATTTTGTATACAACATTTACAACACTTAAATCAATTTCTTTGTTTGGTAAAAGGAAAGGGTGTCTTTTTGTTCAACCTGAGGACAAGTATAAAAAAGCATGGATCTAGTGGTACATGTTAGCATAATTAAGAATGGATCTAGTGGTACATGTTTCTAAGAAACCTGCATGGCCATACATTAACGTCGTGCTGGAAAAATGTAAGAAACTGGACTACGTACGAATTATTTGTTTCACTCTGGTTACAATAAGCTGTCGAATTATCAGACTGTAGATCTCCCTTAACAGGTACACTGTACTGGTGTCAAAAACAACAAATCTTTTTGTTTGACTGGTTGTGGTCTGAATATCTGTTACATTCATGGTTCATTTCAATATGCCTATATATCAGCAATATACAGAACCTCAAGAATTATTTCTTAAATATCTTGGGCAGACGAGGCAACGATATACATGGTAACTGATAGAACGATCTTTTCGCCATTTCTGTGACTGTTTCAAGTTTGGTTAAATGGTTTTAACATAATTTGTTAGACAATACTGCTCGGACACCCTTAATACGAATTGGGCTAATGGGTGTATGTATCGGTTTAAAAATGATTTCCACAAGTAAGAATATACAATGTCTGTAAACATAATTATCTCAACAGAATATGTTCAATATGTACATTGTACACAGGTGTCGGTGAAGAAATTCGGTTTGAGAAAACTGAAGGGGACAGATAATAATATTCTTGGCTTATTTGATTTTAGCATACCGCTAAAAAAATAGATTATGATTAACTTGGAGTTTTCAAGGGAAAACCTTTGTCACATTCGGGTTGATATAGAAACATCTAAGTGTAAGTGTAGAACACGCCAATAATAAAGTTTTTTGAGTACGTGTGTGTTTTTTTGTTTTTTTGTTGTTGTAATTTTCAACACTTGGCTTCGATTCTGTCCTGGCAAATGTGAATTGACTATTTCTTCATTATAATGATGTAAATTGTTTCGAGAAGTTAATGTCCTCACACAGCAGCACAAATATATACATTTTTGTACATGTACATCATACATGTGTAATTAACTATATACAAAGCCATAAAAATGTCAGACCCACGGAGTGATTATTTCCTGTATTATTGGACAGGTAAATAATTTTTACACACTTTAAATGGGGTGTTCCCGGAACGCCCCATTAAAAATGACAACAAAGGTATATATACATATAGCATTAAGCGATTATGGCTACCCGTTAATAAAAAAAACCTACATTTTTGCAAACAAGCAAGACCTTCTATTAATAATAAAAAAAATAAATATTGAGAGTGACCTCACTGAGTGATACCCCCCAGCTTGCAGTTTAGTGGGAGTTGCACTTACAAGGTACATGCCCCCCCCCCTTTTCGTGAAAGTTTTTTTTATAAGTTGAATTATCTCTCCTTTTAAATTTTGGACAGCAACCATATTCCTTCATGCACATCTGCAGGTAGTGTACTACAAGTGTGTAAAGTTTCATAAAAATCCAATAAGCCGTTTAGGAGGAGTTGCACTTACAAGGTACATGGACAGACGGACAGTATAAGTTGTATTATTTCCCCTTTTAAATTTAGGACAGCAACCATATTCCTTCATGCACATCTGCAGGTAGTGTACTACAAGTGTGTAAAGTTTCATAAAAATCCAATAAGCCACTTAGGAGGAGTTGTGCTTACAAGGTACATGGACGGACGGACAGGGTGATTCCTATATACCCCCCAAAACTTTGTTTGCGGGGGGTATAAAAAAAAAAAGAAAAGTAAACTGTCACGCACAAAAGCAATTGTTTTTAATAAATCTGGAAGAATCCTAAAAGGTTTGTCCTTCTTATATGATGATGAACCAATAAGCCTTACAAATGAGTATAAGTACCTAGGAATACTATTTCAGCCTTCAGGTACATTTTCAGATGCTATAGATTATTTGTCTAAAAAAGCTTGTAAGGCAATGTTTTGCATACGTAAAAGTCTGTATTCTAACAAAAGTAATATACCTATACACATGAAACTATTTGAAGTTTGTGTGAAGCCTATTCTATTATATTGTAGTGAAGTATGGTCTCTGCCTCAGTTACTTAAAGGTAGAGACATTACTAATTTTGAATCTAAATATGAAACATTTGTGCCTAATAGAATACAGGTTAAATATTCAAAATATGTACTTGGTGTTCATAAATCCACAACAAATATTGCTATTTTGGGAGAGCTGGAATTATAGCCACTTTCTCTGAATGCACTCAAATCCAGTGTAGGATATTGGCTACATATATTAAATGTAAACGATAATAATTTGATATTTCACACATACAAGGATAACCTGCTAATCAAAGATGGGTTATTCATTAAACTCAAAAGTTTTTTTTAGAAGTGATAGGTTTTGGACACATATGGGATAACCAAGCAACTTTTTCAAAGCTTAGAACTTTGTCTGCAATAACTGATAAACTTCAAAACAGATATTTTGATTTTTGGCACAAGTTACTGTTCAATGATAATAGAGTGATTGGGGGGAATAAGTTGAGAACATATCGTAAAATTAAAACAAGACTTCAAAAGAGAACAATATCTTTATGCAGACATTGATAAGAAAAGTCTTTCAAATTTTATAAAAATTTGTGTAAGTAATTGTAATTCAAATATTGAAAAAGGTCGTTATCTGAAATTACCAGTGGAAAAGAGGATTTGTCAATTGTGCCATATGGATGTGGAGGAGGAATTTCATTTCCTCACGAAGTGTGATAAACTTATTAATGAGCGTGTAACTTTATTTAGAAATATTTCTGATATTGTACCTTCATTTACAATTATGTCAGATGAAGAAAAGTTTATGTTTTTATTAACTAGTCATGATTTAGATATATGTAAAGTGGTTATATTAGGTGTGAGTAATATGTATCTGGTAAATCAGTCAATGAAGCAGAACTTATAAATTTACTAGATAATTTTCTTTTCTACAGGTATTTTACTATATTTGTATCTGATATTATATATTAATTAGAATACATGTTTATTTTGAAATATTTATAATATTCAAAGATAGATAACTCTGTCAGTTCTCCTCAACTGGGATTTTTTGTTTGTCAATACATGTATACTCTTGGTTATCTTTTGTTTACTGATTTTTTATATTTTTTGTAATTCAACTGTTCATTAATTGATGATAGATCACTGTTTGGTCTTTATTTCAGTAAAATTACAAACTTACTTATACCTGTAATAAAAGACAGCAAAGAACTGAACAAATGTGCTGACATATGATTTGACAGAATTTCTGTTTGGCGGTAAAGTTGTGGTGTTACATAATTTGTTTTCTGAGATATTGATGATGTTTTAATTTTTAAACTTTTTAAATGCTTTTAGTGACTTGCACCAAACCGAAAATAAAAATTTTCGTTAGCTAAAATGAGAATAAGCTCTGTGCACGGTTATACAGTTTTCAGTGAAAGGTATATAAACAGTATAAAGCAATTATTTTCATCTGAATTTTTGTTGTTGGTCTAGTTAATCTTAAAATTATCAACTTCAATAGTCTTCAATGTCCGTTTCACTTTAATTTTTTGCTATGCAATATATTTTGGATTTGAAAAACACGTACGCATGAAGGGATAACTGTATATATTATTTGATAACAAAATGTAAAATTTTATAATCTACATGATATGAAATTATATTTCACTTCTTCTGAGTAACAGATTTTTTCATCGCGTACATTATTTGAGCACATACCATTAGGCCAGCCTTAAAAATATGTTTGTTTCCCCTTTCCGACCCTAGCCTGAAAGATCTGGATCGGTAGGTAGGTGAATTTTTTTTTTTATCAAGCATGATTCTGCAGGCAGACAGACAAACTGATTTCTAGACACCCAATATCTTTGTTTATTGTCATATTATCTGTGCAATTGTAATCAAAGAATGTAATTTATGCTGTCCCTTGTCACAGACTTGTGGGATCTTGTTGGAAAATTTATCCATTGTCAGAAACTGATATCTTTGTATGTTGGCAACAGTTGGGCCATATCAATGAAAAGATTGAAGACTGAACAGTTTTTATTTGACTTTCAAGAGAAAACATATTTCTTTTTTTTATTATTTTAAGGGGTTTCTTTTGGGAATTGGTTTCCCACTCTGTTTACATGTGTTATAAACAGGTAATACAATTTCACATAACGTAGCTTCAAACTCAGAAATGCTTCTACGAATATTCGGAACAGTCGGGACTCTAGTTTTTTTAGTAATGATGACTCACGGTACGCTCCGGAAGAGTATTACATAATATGAATTCAATGCCGGAATCGGACACGAAAAAATTCTGGAAATCGCAAAAAAAAAAAAATCACGGAACAGGCTATAAAATTTTTTCAGTCGCGCCGATTACGGCGAATCGGTCGCAAAGGGGAAACAAACAATATTTTAATTTAGGCCTTATGAATTTTGTACAAAGTGAAAACAAGAGTATGACCTATACCTATTGGGATACGGATTTATATAAGTTTAATAACTTGTTTTTAGATCCCCTTAATTAATTCATAGTCATTACTATTGTTGTATTTAAATTGTTGTACTATATTCATATGTATTGATTAATAAAATATGTTTACACTAAGAGTACGACCTATCAAAATTAAATTTATGTACACATTTTTACAAAATATTAGTAAAAACATACATTCTTTCAAATACTTCACAGTAAGCTGATGTAAAATTTGACACTAATTAATGGTTTACAAGTTTGTTTATTCAAAGGTTATGATCGACTGGTTTCGTAATTAATGTAATTAGTGGCGTGTGTCCAAATTTCCAAGTAAAATGGTTAATAATTCGTAAATCGTTCTTTAGAATGACATGAAAATTTCAGAATTGTTTTTGAATGTTCAAATAGAAGTGGTTACGCATTTATGGTGCCAAATCAACCCCACTATCACGGGCTTAGTGCTCACATCTGTTCTTAGTGCACTAAGCCAGAGCTATGCTGTGTTCAGACGCACTCCCATTTATGATGAACAAAATCATATATTATTCTGTACAAATAAGTATGTTTGTCCCATAATTAATTTCTATGCTTTATTGTGACATCTATGTGCATACTGTAAATACTCGCATATATAATTTTAGGAATCTTATACATTCCAAATAAATATTAATATTAGGCACATTAAGCCTTTTAAAAGTATGTTCCACGATATATAGCATGGAAATCATCGTGGAAAGGATTAATATATTAATCTTTTCCATGATGAGCGTGGAAATCATCGTGGAAAAGATTAATATATTAATCCTTTCCACGATGATTTCCACGCTCATCGTGGAATGATTTCCACTATATCGTGTTCACCACACATATATTAATCTTTTCCACGACGATTCCCACACTCATCGTATTCAGTACACATATTTCAATCTTTTCCACGATGATTTCCACGCTCATTGTGGAAAAAGCACACGTATAAAAACTAGAGGCTCACATGAGCCTGTATCGCTCACCTGACATAACTAAGTCCTCTTAAGAATGTCTGCATCTAAGTTACTATTCAAATCCCATAGGGTTCTATGTTAAAACTATGTCTGCTCATGGCAGCCATCTTGGATGGAGGTAGTAGTCACCGGACACAATTTTAAAAGTATACTACCCAAGGACCATCCATGCCATATTTGCTTTAAATTGGCTGACTGGTTTCAGAGGGAAGACTTTTAAACAATTTTCCCATAGGGTCCTATGTTAAAACTATGTCCGCTGACTGCGGCAATCTTGGATGGAGGTCGGGCTCACAGGACATAAGTTTGAAAGTTGACCACCTAAGGACCATTCATGCCATGTTTGCTTTAAATTGACTTGCTGGTTACAGAGGAGAAGACTTTTAAACATTTTTTCCATAGGTCCTATGTTAAAACTAAGTCGAGTCATGGTGGCCATCTTGAATTTCCGATCAGCACAAAAATAACAAATTTAGTAGAGGACCATCCAGTCATCATTTCTGTAATGTTACAATTCCATCGGCTAAGTAGTTTTTGACAAGAAGATTTTCAAAGTTTCAACCAATCAGAACACATTATTGGCCCTGGCGGCCATGTTGGATTTCCGATCTGCACCAAAATAACAAATTTAGTAGAGGACCTCCCAATGACCATTTCTGCCAAATTTGGTCCAA
>MJUT01023306.1:329416-340852 GCA_002080005.1 Gigantidas platifrons
TCAGTTCAGTGGTTTCAAAGAAGAAGAAGAAAGTATGAAAAGTTTACAGACGCGGACGACGACGACGGACACAAAGTGATGACAAAAGCTCACATGACCCTTTGGGTCAGGTGAGCTAAAAAGTTAATCCCTTCCACGATGATACCACCGCGGATTAAAAATATCAGATTACCTGTTCCGTCGTGTTTTCCGTGACGGACCCATCGTGGAAAGGATTAATTTCCGCGGCGGAGTAGTGGGAAATGTAAAAAACATGCTCTGCCCTCTGTATAAGAGTGACTTCCCTTATGATGGACAAAGTGGTATCATTTTCTTACAATATGTCCTGGGAATATGTATATACTTGAACCTTGTAAAATATAAGAGGATAATTTTATAGCAACTAGAAAATTAACAAAAATTTACAACATTAAAATTTTGTGCATATGTTAAAAAAACAACAACAAAAAACAAACAGTATATCTAGTTTTAATCTGGATTCCTACACCATTAAAACATATTTGTCCCAAACATAAATCAAATTATATGTAAACAAGACAAATTTACCTGAATCACATAGAAACTGCTTAATGCTACGATCCATCATCTGTAGAGTAATACCATCTCCATCAGAGCCATCAGACATTTTACATCTCAGAGCACTTGCTACGTCTGTCAAAAAGATTTCTGACGATGATTCCTCATCTTCCAATGCTTTCTCATTGGTATATTTTACAAGACGTGACGAGCCTTTACTAGACGGCATATATAAAACTAAAATTTTCTTCCTCCAGGACTGAAAAAAATGAATCAGAATTTTTTTTTTTTTATACAAATTATGACATCAAATTCACAATTCGTGATATCAATATATTTGCAAATTATGACATCAATATTCACAATTCATGACATCAAAATTCACAATTCATGGTACAATGTATCAAAATTCACATCAATATTTACAATTCATGATATCAAAATTCACAAATAATGACATCAATACACAATTGATGACATCAACATTTACATAGCTTGTCAGTTAACTACAAGATTTCCTTGACACTGATATTGTACTGTTCATGTTAACGTTGTCCATATCTGAATCACATCAGTTAGCATGCTCGCCTCCAGTGCAATAGATTGTGTTTGAATCCTGATTTTGTCAAACCAAAGACTATCAATTGGTAATTTGTCGGTCAAAAGCCCACTAGGGCTTGTGTTGTGTTGTTATTTAAATATGCCGACTATAAATAAAACTTATCTTATCTTAATTGGTGTTTGCTGCTTCTCTGCTAAATTCAGCATTAAGGGGTCAGTACAAAAACTAGTTGGCTGGCAATCAAGATAATGTGTCAGTGGAGTGACATCTCTTCACACAAACTGTTTTTTTTGTGAGCTATCACTATAAAGATCTTATTTTAAGCATATTGGTCTAGTACAAAGTGGACATCATCGTCATTTCATTGATGTTCTCATCACGAAATAATTGAAAAATTGCTTATGCTGCATTAAACAGCAAACACTCACACTTAACTACAAGATTTCATTGACACTAATATTGTACTGTACATGTTTAGGCTGACATCATTCATGTGATAGAATATATGATCTTTTTAATATCTTTTGTTATCAAGAGATGACAAGTTTTCATCCACGATCTAGTATATAGATTACCATCAGCTTCTGTTGTTGTTTTCTCTATGTGTTGAGTAGCTTTAGAGTGAATTTGAGGTGTGGTCATGTTTTTTAAGTTGGCAAGACTGTGTGTAGACCTTCACAGTAACTGTTTCATATTTTCTATGGTAGTTAGATTTATAACTATCTATATGTATGCAATCAGTGCCTATCACTACTAACGTTGTGAGTTCGAACCCCGCTCAGGCAAGGTGTACTCGATACATTATTTAAGAAATAAATCATGGAAGCCAGAATGTGTTTGAAGTTTTAACATTGATTGGCGGATATTAGTATTTTATCCCGAGCCAGAAGCGAGGGATAAAATTTACTAATATCCTCCAATCCATGTTAAAACTCAAAACACATTCTAGCTTCCATGATTTATTTCGATTCCGATATGTCTAAAGAGTACAAATACGGTAGTATACTTTGATTGGAAGACGATAATTTATATTTACGCTTGCGAAAAATGTCGCACATAATTTATGTAACTCAAATAATACTGCGCCCTCTTTCGGCATTATCCAGGTTACAATTTATGCTCCAATGGAAAAGTCAGTCACATTCACTGGCGCATGTGCTAATGAGATTATACCGAATGGATAACTCGTTCGTTTGTTAACAAAGCGAAAGAAGGTCATGTTAGAATATGTGATAAAGTTTGTCAGTGACTTGTGGCATGTCGGTGGCTTTCTCCGGTTTCCACCACCAATAAAACTGACCACCATGATACATGTGTATAACTGAAATATTGTTGAAAGTGACGTTAAACACCATAACCCTCCACTAATTTTACTTAGATTAAATATTTGAATATTCTATACATATTTCTTTGGAACTGATCCATAAAATACTTATCTACAATGTTAAAATGTTTGACCTGTAGAAAAATTGATAAAAGAACATTTGGTTAATCTAGCTTAATACCAATACTACATCTACAACATGTTTAATCCTACCTTGCCCAGGAATCTGCCCTTCATTCTTACATAACCTCTCTTTATTATGGTTTTATCAACTTCAGTATAATCAGCCATCTTGGTCTCTCTTCATGATGAGGACAAAATCGAGAGTTTACTTCTACATTCCCTGCAAAAAAAAAAAACACATAAAGTACATGTACTAGAAACTGTTTTACCTTGTGTTGTACTTACAAGGAGGTAGAATTATGGTGTTTAATGCCACTTTCAACAATATTTCAGTTGTATTGTGGAGGTAAGTTTTATTGGTGAAGGAAACCGGAGTACCCGAAGAAAATCACTGACCTGTTGCAAGTCACTGACAAACTTTATCACATAATGTTGTATCAAGTACACCTCACCATGAACAGGGTTACAAAACAACTTTGGGCACTGACTGTATAGGTATTTGTAAATCTAACAAGATATGATTATAATCTAATGATTATGAATTATGAAGTCTCCCAATCTGGCCACTGACAACAGGTTTAAAAAATAAATCAAAAGCTACCTTTGAAATCGAACAATGTTGAATTTTTGCGGTATTATTGTGGTGGCCATTTTGAAAATGGAGATCGGTAGAACTTTTTCGATGTCTGAAATCAATTCAAGACATCATCATCTACCTACATATGACATTTTGATGATATCGGACAATGTTGAATTTGTGTGGTATTGTGGCGGCCATTTTGAAAATGGTAGAAATTTTTCAATGTCAGGAATCAATTGGGGACATCATAATCTACCTACATATGAAATGTCGTTGTAATCGGACAATGTTTAATATGTGCAGTATTGTGGTGGCCATTTTGAAAATGGCGACCGGTAGAAGTTTTTCGATGTCAGGAATCAATTGGGGACATCATAATCTACCTACATATGAAATGTCGTTGTAATCGGACAATGTTGAATTTGTGCGGTATTATGGCGGCCATTTTGAAAATGGTGACCGGTAGAAATTTTTCAATGTCAGGAATCAATTCGGGACATCATTATCTACCCACATATTAAATTTTGATGATATCCGACAATGTTGAATTTTTACCCCCGATTTTTTATGCTGTGTTTTGGCAGCCATTTTGAACATGGCAGACATCTTGAAATTTTTGAAAACACAGAATTGCTCCTTAGATGGTGACCTATCATTGTGTCAAAATTTATGTCTCTATCATTAACCATTTAGAAGTTAATAACATTAATGTATGAAATTTCAACTTTCCCATATAGGATTCTATAGTAAACCCTTTGAACCCCTCAAAATATAACTTTAAACCGGGAGCGTGGGTATAAATAGCTGTGGGCGGATCAAACATTCAGTTTCTTCATTATTTTGCCCACGGTCATCTCGAGGAGGAAAAATCAATGATACACAGTTTCATAGTTACTTTTGGTACAAAATATTTGACAGGCATGGTCACTAGTGTTCCTCCCTATGAAACTTTTTGTCTTATTAAAATTAATATTCTTCATCATTCTTAAACCTACAAAAATCACTTCAAATTTCTGAGGTATGCGACCTTGGTCACGTTGGTCATGTGACATACAGTTTCATAAATATGCTGTTCATATCAATGGGGATTTTTGCTGAAAAGCTCTGCCCACAAATTTTGACATCTACCGCAAATTCCCCTTTAACCCCCTTTACCACCAAGTTTCATGAAATTCTGTCCAGTAGTTCCTGAGATTCTGTCGTGGACACGTTCATGTCGCAAAGAAAGAAAGGAGAAGAATAATAATAATAATCATAATAATAATAAGAATCGGAGAAAAAACAATAAGTCTCCAAAAGTTGTTTGGGAGACTTAACTACCACACGATCACGACCACGACGATCCCTGTTGATGTAGGATACTTACAATCAGTAATTTTTCCTTACTGTATCTTATCAGTTTCAACACAAAAAACATGGGTCAAGTAAAATTTCAGTACACTGTCTAGTTATGTTTTTTCCCCCCAAGCCAGAAATTATTTTTAACACACATTAATATCTTTTTTACATGAAAAATTTGTAATTCTTTTTTTTTTATTTGACCAAAATTCTTGTTATTATTACATTTTTTTTTTGTCTAAATTTTTTTGTCTATCAAAATTTGGCATAATGATTTTGTTGAAAGCCCCCCTTAAAGTTAAATCAAATGGTCATTTCCTTAGTGTACAATGTATTACCCATGTCATAAATGTACACACAAGGAAAATAAAATTATCATTAGTAATTAATATATTATGTATAGTACTTATAATAAATCTAAATATGTTAACTTATGGTCTGCTTATATTAATTAGAATCAAATACTAAGTTAGAAGTAAGATTACCATAACATCCTTCTGTAAAAAAAAAAATCATGAGTCAGCAAAAACTGGTGATGAAAGAAATCACTTCAGATCAAGGAAGTAAATTTTAAAAGGGAAACTACCTGTAATAAATACAATGTACATTAATTTGTGAAACATCTAATTTTAAAATATGATGACTGATTTTTATATATACATGATGTACAAAGTAACTATATACATGTTATGCATAGTATACTGTATATCTCCAATATCGCCTTCAGGCTATTATAATGATTAACAAGGTGTAAATAATATTAAATGTTTAACTCATGTTTAACATAACGGCTTCAAGACTAGAATTCATGTACAAAAAAGTAACATTTAATTATTTAAGGAATATTTTCAATTTTTGAACAGGTTATATGATATAACCTGGTTTGGAGCAGTCTATACCGTGAAGCGCTTTATGAAAAGCGTAAAATGTTCCAAACCAGGTTATACAAGAATAACCTGTTCAAAAATTGAAAATATTCCTTATAATTTAATTTTTACAACAAAATTTTATGATTAGTCAATTTTAATTTCGATTATTACATGGGACGATTTGAAATAATCGTTTGCGAATGAAATCATTGGTGACATCACAATATCAACCCAGGTTATCATGTATAAGCAATGTTGCTCCAGGCAGATCAGCCAATCAAATTGCAGTATCTAAATCAAATTGAATTATTTAATAATGAAAGAAAGTTTAAACAGTGATGGTCAACAATTCCACCAAAATGAACAACCACCTCACATCACAGGGACTCGCTACGATTTGTTTTATCCCTCAACTACGTATTCTTAGTGGTTTTTAAGAGTAGTCGAGGGATAAAAAAAATTGTAACAAGTCCCTGTGCTCTCACCTCAAACCAAAAAATACAAAAAAGGACCACAACAGATTGAGTAACTAGGGTATCCAGGTCCTGACATGTGGTATTTTTCAACCATTCTTTTTATAAAAGGAACTTAGGTACTGGACACTTTTAATTCATTTCATATGCAATAATTTTTCAGATTAAATTTATTCAATAAAGTTCATTTCCCAGTAAAATTAACAAAGTTTCAAGCGATCAAGAATTAATAATACCTGCAAAATGGAATTTTCTCAGGAGACAATGTTACACATGTACTATTTATATACTAACAGATTTACTTTATTGCAAATATTACACAATTTGATAATTTTAGATTTTTTATTGACATACAATGCAATGTTATAAAAAAATAACTATAAAAAAATTATGGTGTGTCAATATTAGGTCATCATTTTCATGAAAATGTGCTATGATGCAAAACCACATGACTTTGTTTACTATATATCAATATAATATAAATTAAATTTCAATACAATGAATGAACATTTGTTTGTGTAATATTGGTAATGGAATGGGGGGGGGAGAGGTTATGTAGCTCTGCACGCCCTGGTCCGGTCATACCAAAGACGATAAAATTGGTAATAGCTGCTTCTCCGCCAAGCATGCGGCATTAACTGTGTAAGAGCAAAGACTGGTTGGCTCAGAATCAGAATAACATCTAACTTGTTCTCCCCATGTTATAGCTAAAAAATAACTCATTAGAGACCGGCCATTATTTATCTCCAGGGGGGCTGGCAAAAAGGTAGGGGGGTCATGAAATAATTGGAAATTGATAGAGGGGGGAGGGGTCACTGCTTTTCTGGTTGATCAAGCGGGGGTCATGATTTTTTTTTAACATACACTATAGATAAAATCATTGAACTGTTTGGAATAAAACTTTGGTGTTGGAATCATCTCTGAAATAAACCCATAAAGGGAAATTTGGTTTTAAAATACATTATCTTTTGATAATTTTTGCACTATGAATACTTTCTCAATTGTTTTGTTGTATTATAAAGTATTTTTTGATTTGCAAATTTCTGTTAAATTATAATACTGTTGATTTGAGATTAATTGTGAAACTGATGATTAAAATAATATTTCAATATATTAAAAAAAACTATTGTTATAGTACATTGTATTTATGGCAAAATTTTTGATGCAGCTTCTTTAAATAGTGGGCTCCTGGCTTGTTGAAGACTGTGAAGACAAAACATTACAACAAAGCAACTCAATAAGGGTATCCTTTTCATTAGATGTGGTTGTGGTTGGCTTCATGAACACAGAATCCAAATTTACATTTTGCTGCCCCCCCCCCATTGGAGATCAATATTGACCGGTCCCTTAGCAGCAACAACCATGCACAGCACTCACTCATTACATTTGTAATTCTCTACAAATTACTGGCGAGTAATAAAATACAACAAATTGTTATAAAAAGAGGGTCCATTATATCCCGTCCCCAAGTACCTGTGATTAATTTGATCATTTTATTTCTTAGCATTTTTTAGCTATATTTAGGACAAGAACGAGTTCAACAATACAATGTGTATACAAACACTACATATATAAACGAGGGAAGGATGGGACAAATGGGGCAACACCTTTTGGCTTTTGACGGACACTGGAAAAGTATGGGGAGTTGTGTAGGGATGAAAAATTAAGTGCTTTGTAGTGGCTACAATGAATTCGTGACAACTTGGACCAAAGACAACTCGGACCAAGACAACTGGGACCACTGTTAAGACAACTCGGACCACTTCTTGAAGACAACTCGGACCACTTTTTCAGGACAACTCGGACCAATATTTAGGGTAAAATCAGACCACTTTTAGGTCAGCTATAATAACTTTTTAAAGACAACTCGGACCACTGTTTAAAGACAACTTGGTACATTTTTTAAGGACAACTCGGACCAATTTTAATGGCAATTTATCCCGTACCACTTAATGCCAATTGATACTCTCACAGGCAAAAATTTACAATTTCCTTTAAGAATTGTTCATCTGAAACACAATTTTATTCAATTATACTTATTTGTTCCTCAAATTTTCAATAAATTTATATACCCCAAAAGGCAGTATATTTCTGAGCATATCGAATAAATTAAGTCAACATGATACTTAATTGATTTTATTTTATTAATAGTTATTGATGTGTTTGACTTATTATGTTTTGAATGGTCTGTTAAATCCTTAACTGATTGCATAAACATTGTTGTCTTTACAGAGTGGTCAGAGCTGACCTAAAAAGTGGTCTGATTTTACACTAAATATTGGTCCGAGTTGTCCTAGAAAAGTGGTCCGAGTTGTCCTTAAAAAGTGGTCTGAGTTGTCTTAAAAGTGGTACGAGTTGTCTTGGTCCGAGTTGTCTTTGGTCCGAGTTGTCCTGTTTCCGCTACAATATCATATGCCTACTATTTTCGAAATCTACACAAGAACCTTCAAGAGGCCTTTAACATGCACTCATGCAGTACATGCATGGTCCTCTCGGACTCCAAACATGTTAAAAACATTGTTACTGTACCCACTTTTTTGGAAGTTTGGTCCACATCCATGATTGTCGTATTATAACCTGATAACTCCTCCCCATCTAGATGGAGCCTACTACCCGGGGATGTGATGAACAACTCTAGCCTAGGTTTAAGCCCTGGGGACCTTTACCAGCAACTGTACCTGAGCGTCTGTGCTGTGCCTGTGCACAGTATCTTGATGGTACCTGGTCAAATCGCCCCACTGCAAAATCGCCCCCACATTAATCAAAATCGCCCCAACATTTAAAAATAAATAAATAAATAATAAGGCCATACAAAGTTAATTTCTTGGTTCTCAGGCAGGCCCGCCCACATGTGGAAATTCGGTAGCGCTGTCCGTACGGAAAAAACAACCGCATCCGTTTTTCTCTTATATCGCGTGGTCGGTGAAACGCTTTAAAACGCATCATGCTTAAATGAGATTTAAAGCATCGTTATGACAATGTATAAATAAAAAACGTGTTTCCGTTTGACATTTAGACAAAATGTCAATCGTTTCTGTGCAAATTCGGCACAAATGTTTGCCAGTTTTACCAGGAAACATAATAGGGGGCTTCTCCGAAGCTTGTACCTTATTGGAATTGTTTACGGAGATAAAAAATGGTACGTTGGGACCAGCGGATTGGACGTTTCCATAAAAATTAACCACTTGTGATGTTTCTGCCACCATCGGAAGAAATAAAATTGAAATTTTCAATAAAGTAATGAAAAAATTTATACATTGCCATATTTTTCACAAAAAAAAAAGAAGAAAAAATGCCTCCCTCATCACTTTTTACAGCAGTAAAAGGATAAAAAAAAATGCCACCCTCCCTCATCAATTTTGACAAAAAAGGGCCTGAGAACCAAGTAATTAACTTTGCATGGCCTAAATAGTTTTTTTTTTTTTTTTTTTNTTTTTTCCAAAAAATATATACTAATATATAGTACATGTACAATTTTTTTTAAACAAATTTTTAAATTAAATTATAATACACATATAAATTAGTTGGGATTTGCTGACATTTTCATTCACTAAAGAACACACACACATTCTTTTCACTCCTCCACTAAATTTTCTCACTTTGTACACTTGCTCCTATTGATACAGATGATAACAAACAAATAATGACAATTAAAGTTATAAATCAGGAAAAACATATTTTAAAGGGCCCCAGAATTTTTCACAAGCTGCCAGTTTATTGTTTTTTCTAGTTATGTATAATTCAAGAGAATAGTAATTTTTTATTTTAAATTTTACTTCCATAATATTTGGAATTTTGTCTTTAGTTTAAATTTACATTTATAGATATAGTTTTTTTGTAATTATTGTGAGTAAATTCAATAATAGGTTATCCTGAAGTGTTTGAAATCCCAGTAAAACATTTTTTTTGTTTACTTCAATATTGTTAAAATATCTCTTCAGGCATTCAAAGAAAACTCTCCAAAACTGATAAGTACAAGGACAGTCAAAAAATAAATGTTCAATGGTTTCATCTTCTACATTGCAAAAGGAGCAAAATTTGCTATCTTTGACATGAATTTTGAACAAAAAGGTATTTGTAGGAATCACTCTATGCAAAAATCTATATTGAAAATTAATTAAATATACATTTTTACAGCACTTCCTAAGAATATTGAAATATATGAACCAATTTGGAATATCACATTGGAGTTTCTCTTCCCATTTCAAAAATAAATAGTTATTATTATTATTAGTTTTGACAACGACGTTCTGATAGGGAATAGTTGAGATAATTAATATAATTACATGATTGATTTGATTTGATTTTTGGTGTTTTAACGCCACTTTCAACAATATTTCAGCTATATCATGGCGACCAGTTTTAGTGGTGGAGGAAGCCGGAGTACCCGGAGAGAACCACCGACCATGGGCAAGCAACTGGTAAACTTTATCACTTGTGACTACGAGTCGAGTGCACCCTTTTTTGTAATTTACAAAGCCGGGCACGAACCCACGCCGTATTGGTGATAGGCTTGTATGAGTTGTTAGATCCCAGCGACCTAACTCATTGAGGCACCCGGGCCCCAAATATAATTACAGTATAGATAATAAAACTTACAGTACATTATTTAATCAAGCATATCTTTGTAAAGTATAGATGCACTGTTTGTGTAATAATTAATCAGCTACCTGATTAGTTTTTTTTTTGTTATTGTTGTTCCAATCGGAAGCATATCAAGGAGACCCAAGCCAATGATACATATTCTTGATATTGCAACAAAAACTTGTTGCGAAGCCATAAGCTTGTCCAAGCTGGTAATGAAATTATTTAAACCTGCTACCATCATGACTGGCATTAAACACAATGGCCAGTGCTTGCATAGTGTGCAACTGAGCAGGTTGTTAGACACAGGCAAGAAGCAATCCAATGCGATTGTTGTGAGAAATGGCAACATCGAACATTACACTGAATATTGAAACACATTTTGTAGAAATATTTGCAATATTACAAATAACATCATTCACAGATAGACATGTCGACCCACACGGACATATTATACTTTTCCTTAATACTACTGCTTGCTTAGCGGAGAGACAACAAATACCAATTTTAAAGTCTTTGGTTTTATCCGATCGGGGCTCAAATCCACGATCTACCACACTCGAGGGGAGCACGCTTCACCATTACACCACCGATGCGGTTAATATTTCAATTAAGACACCATAAAAATACACAAAATATGAAAGATATTTATTAAGATTATCAAACTGATTAACAAACAATAATGAAAACATACAAAAACATCATAGAGGGAAAAATTATTATACATATCTCGATTTTATAATCCAATTAATTTCTTCATTACATTAATTAATGGGGGCTATTTTGATTATTGTGGGGGCGAGTTTGTATTGTGGTAGCATGAGGCAAAAGAACGACAACTCTTAGCAGACGCGGAATTATGTTCCGAAATCGGTCCCGAAATTAGGTGGAAAGGGTTGGTCTTAATTACGCTGTTTTTAAAGAAATAGGTGATTGGTTAATAAACAAAAGTTACGCCAATCAAAAAAGAGATAATTTATCTTTCGGTGCATCCCAATCTTATGAATGAAAGCGTGGAAAGTGGCCATTTTAAACATGTGAGAAATTTAGCTAAACATCGTAAATGG
>MJUT01023306.1:355216-369846 GCA_002080005.1 Gigantidas platifrons
TTTAACTTCAATTATCAATTTTAATTAGTCCATTCCATTCAGTTGTTTTCACAATACTACAAAGTGAAAGGAACTTTTTCCTTGAAAAGAGACCACTTTCGTATATGTTCTAAGCTCTGATTGGTGAATTAGTGGTTTGACACCTAGAGAGCAAAAAAACGTGTTTCTTTAACCATTTGTTGGCCTAATTTCTATTCCTTATGCAATATCAACCCATAAAAACCTTATAAGGTATGTGGCTGTCTGATATTTGCAAGTATAAGTGTTCAAATGCAAAGGTACCCCCTTGAAGATTCTTAATGAAAATATCCTCATTTACAGCTGTTGAGTTCAGATTGTGTAATATTCAAAAACTTACCTATTCTCTTATATATTACAGTTATTAAGCTAATTTCTAACATAATAAGCAATTGTAACACATATATATGCCTCAGTTGTATATTTAATAGCCAAATACTATAAAATGTTTGCACTTCGACCCCCCTTTTTTCGTCCCATAAAATGAGTTCATATCATTCTTAATTTTGTTAATTCATGCTTTTACCCCATACATTATGTAGTTTAAGACATAAAATAAGTTTTTGTATATAGATCTTTAGTTGAAATTCCTTTTAATTCCATCAAATTTGCAAAAATATGATTTATTGATATTCAAGTCTTGAATATCTGATTGTGCACAACTATAATTTTCCTCAAAACTCAATAAATATATGCTTCCACATCATTTTTTCCACTGTTTAAGTAAGCTGGATGTTCAAATGTACACTCTAAAACATGAAATCCAAATTGACAATTTGAAAAATTAACAGAAAATGCTAAGCAGTCAAAATGATTTTTCTGGGATCACCTAAATTACCAAGTTTTTACTACATAATTTTCAATTAAAACTGCTTTCTATAGCCTTATATTAGTTTATGAGTACAGTGTACATGTATTCTAACTGAAAATATCTAAATTTACCAGGAAAAATTTGTAGGATTGAAAAAAAATCCAATCATGGTATCACCATATTCTATATTTGATGTAGACAAACTGGCCCATGATGAACTTTTTTAAATTCTTAATATCAATCATATTTTCAATATTATATGCCCTTCTACTGCAAAAACACATTCAATAACATATTCCCAATAATTATAAAGTCATAAACAAAAATCAAATGAGTTGCACTCCCCTGTGTATATCCAGTGTTTGGGAGCAATATTCCAAAATATTGCATAACATGCATTTTGACCATGTAATCTGACACCACAATGCATTTTGTAACATTTTTGTATGAAAAATGTAACTCTGGGTCTGTTGTGACATTTTTAGGAGGGAAAAAAAGACGACAGAAAAAGCTACTGGTTGTTTTAGACAAGATTGGTTATACGTCAGGCTATGTCAGGTTATATAAATATAATTGAAGTATTTATTATTTATTTGGACTTTATATCCTTGACAAAATAAACAATTGGCAAATAAACACCATATTATACGTACATACACTGCTTATTTCCTTTTGTTTATGCATTAGTCGTATAGACATCCGTTAAACAGACAAACGTAGAACATTGTTCACTACGCAATACAAATTACTTGACAATGTATTGTTTGTTTGTTTGTTTGATGGTGTTTACCGCCACTTTCAACAATATTCAGTTATATACTGGCGGTCAGTTGTATTGGAGGAGTAAACCGGAGGACCCGGAGAAAACCACCTACCTGTCTCAAGTCACTGACAAACTTTATTACATAATGTTGTACACCTCGCCCTGATCGAGATTCGAACTCACAACATCAGTGGTGATAGGCACTGCTTGCATTGGTAGTTGTAAATCCAACTGCCATACGATCACGGCCACGAATATACATAATAATTCCCAAATACGTGTTTTATGGACCGGCCATTAAATACACAGGCGCTCGTGACACGGAATTACCACCCCTTTTTTAACTTTCTGTTTATATATTTTATTTTCAATAAAATTTGTATATTATTTCATCTACTTTTCCATAATTTAACCTGTTCGTGTCAATATGTATAGGATACCGTACATTTCAAACAAAAGAACTGTCCTTTATTGGATCTGGGAGGCTTCTTTTTCCGCACTTGTACACAGGTGAAGGCCGAGACGCCGAAGGAACACCTGTCCTGCACCAAGGGGGAAATTATAAATAAATTTTTTTATTCAAATATGGTTATGTGCATTTCAATTTTATCGCAATAATCGAACCAGTAAGAAAATCTACACTCAAAGATGCATTTTTGTATTGCCATCCTACATTGTTAATAAATGAAATTAAAAATCTACAAGCAATTAATTTTTGAAACTTATTCTCCGTTAGTCGCTTATCCACAAATGATATCTAATACGAACAAAAATCTGGGTTAAAATGGATTATTGCGTCGTAAATATAATCTCTTTGAAGTCGAACTATTGTTACTAAGTCGATATTGGCGATATGCAATTCTAACATGACCTCACTCTTTCCCTGTGTTAAAAAAAAACAGAATTATGTCTTCGTACTATCTTATTAGCACATGCTCCGGTGAATGTGACCGACTGTTCCATATACAGCATAAATTGTAAGAATGAGCTACACGGCAGTGTCAGCAGCCAGGGGCGTTGGGCATGCGCCAACATTTTAACACTCAAAACCGACACGGGCCAAATCCGGAATACAATTGCGCTACTCTGGTACTCGTGACCCCTCGGATGGGTACCAGACTAGTAAAAAGTATGACTCTTTCCTACTTGCAATAGTGTAAATACCCGTTGTGTTCATTCTCATAGTTCTGATTCTTTAATTAATGTTGGAAATTTAGTTTCTGCTCAGGAAAATCTCCCCAAGGAGGGGAATAATCCAGTTTCTGTAAATAGTGAATTAATATCTCAAAATGTGATCCCTTCAATTAAAATATATGCGCTTAATGTGTGTGGTATTTTTTCAAAGTTAAAATTCCCAGATCTTGAGGAAAATTGTGCGAATTATGACATATTGTGCTTCTTCGAATCTAAAATTGATGATTTCGATGAAATTGAGTTCTCAGGTTTTCCAAAGCTACCACCCTTAAATAGAAAAAAATATAAGTGTAAATCTGGTGGTATTATTGTGTTCACTAAAGAGTATATATATAATAATATTGAAGTCCTGAAAAGTGCTAATGAAAATGCTTTATGGCTTGTTTTAAATAATGTGTTATTTGAACCTGTATTGTTTGGTATATGTTATGTTCCTCCAGAAAGATGTGATCATAGTTCTATTGACATTTTCGATGCAATTGAAGCAGAACTTTTAAAGTGTGCAGTAGAAAAGAACAGTAAAGTGTGTCTAGTCGGGGACTTTAATGCTCACACCGGCAAAAAAAAGAAGATTTTATTGACATTAATGACTATGTTTGTGATTTTATTCACCTGGACAATGAAACCAAAAAAGATTTAGATTTTGTAAACTTGGAAACTTTTGGTATTTGTACTGAGCGCCATAGTCTTGATAATTATGTTGATAAGTATGGAAATAGATTGTTATTATTATGTAAAGATTTAAATTTGTTAATTGCAAATGGTAGATTGGGAAAGGACAAAGGTATAGGTGCACTTACTTGTACAGAAGCTACAGTTGTTGACTATTGTAATTTATCATCTTAATTGTTTACATGTATACTTAATTTTGAAATTCTTCCTTTTGACCCTCTTGTCAGTGATGTTCATAATGCCACGTATATTGAAATGTCATGTAAAAACTCATGTAAACTTGTACCTGTTTCAACTGATAATTTTCAAGATTCTAATGAACATGTAAATATAATCACTAAACCAAAATGGGAAAATGATAAATGCCAAGATTTTAATAATTACTTAGTAGATGCTGATATTGACTCACTTGTAAACAAAATTGCATCTATTAATATTGATCAGATTGATAATGCTGTTATTAACTCATTAGTTGACGAATGCAACACAATTATTTTAGGTGCAACTGTAATTTACTGCATGAAAAAAATATGTCAATACAAACTGTAAATAATTGTAACAAAAAAAAAAAGGTGAATAAACCATGGTTTAACAAAGATTGTAGTGTAAAACTCAAGCAGTATCATAGAGCTAAATGTTATAATTGGAGGGTCAGAACTGTTGAAAGTAAATGTAATCTTACAAGGTGTAGTAAAGAATATACAAATGTACTGTGTAAACAATATAATTTATACAAGAAAAATGTTGTTAACAAACTGAGAAATCTGAGACAAAATGATTGTAAATCTTATTGGAATCTCTTAAATAGAACATGTTATGGTCAGACTAAGAAAAATATTAGAGAAGGTATCTCTTGAGTGCTTTCTTGATCATTTTAAGAATTTAATACTGTAAACAAAGTAGATGAAGATGAAAAATCTGATTACCTTGATGTTGAATTAAATAAACATTTATTGCTTTGGTTTTTCATGAAGTTTTATCGCAGTCCGGTAATTAAATCAAGCAACCCAGTATACTGTACTGGTTCCCGATATCTTTGTGCACAATAACAAAACTTAGAATTAGTGAACACAACCTACTAATAGAAAAGGGGAGACATTTAAATATTCCCAGAGAGCAACGTTTATGCTCACACTGTAAGTGTATAGATGACGAGAAACATTTTCTTTTACATTGTACGATAAATTCTGAATTGAGGTTTTCTTTTTTAAACATTTTGAACAACGAAAATCAAATTTTTAATAACTTATCAGAATCAGAAAAACTTTCATATATTTTAAATCCATCAACACCATCTCAAGTAAATAAACTGGGTTCCTTTTTAAAAAGGTCATTAGAACTGAGGACAGGGGACTCCTAGCATATTTACTTGAAAATGTCGATTTTATGTTCTCTTTGTTACCTGTCTGTTTATGTGTATAATTGTCACAAACTGTATTGTTAAATGACAATAAAATTTTGAATTTGAAATTTGAATTTGAGTATTTCGCCTGGTTAATCAAAACAAATAATAACCAGTGGTCGATTTCACAAAAAGTCGTAAGTCTAAGATCAGTCGTAAGTGTGAATTTCAACCAATCATAAGCTTGGAAATCACACTTACGATTAACCTTAGACTTACGACTTTTTGTGAAATCGACCCTAGGTTCGACTTTTAATTTCATTTGAAAAAGCTTTTATTAACGATTTTTACGAATAATTTTATCACCAATAAATTGGGAATTTTCCCCCATGAAATTGGGGAAAAAATATTTTTACACATTTGGACTAGGGCCGATATTCGACCCAAAAACGCAGTCGGAAAATCACTGCAAGTACTTGAGATCCGCTTTCCGAACTCTTATCAAATTTGTATTGTTCTCCAATCAAAAAGTTAGAAAATATTTTCATCTTTAAATTGTCAGGCAAAAGCGTCCATAGTTGCAAAAGTAGGCCAAAGCCAAAAAGCGGTCGTAAACGACTCCGTCGAAAAAGGGTAAGTTATTAAGTTTTATTCCATAAATTGACACCAATTTACATAGCATCTAAAACTCTCATAATATTTTTGATGAAATAACTCAAATTACGATACAACATAACATTGCAGTATGATAACATGCCTATCATTTTATTTTCTGACAATGTCTTGATCTACTTGTTGAATAATTAATTGTTTATTTTGGATGGAGACTTGTTATTATAGCAATGATGAAATCTTTGATTTTAGTATGGAGAAAAACAAATTTAAAATGAAACCAAAATAATGGTGTCCTCAATAATTTTTAATATTCAAAATAAATGGGACGGCCCAAATTTTAATTCTGATTTTGGACGCCCGAATAAGACGAATTACTATATTTTTATTATAAAATTAAATATTCCGCATTCAATAGTTGTTCCTTAGTTGTTCATTCTTGTTTTATTTGATTTTTTTTATTACGCAAAGTCAAAAGTTTCAATTTTCACAAATATCCGTTTATCTCTTTATGCAGAGATGTTTATTTATTATAAGAAAACTTATTCTCACATGTAAGCCACTTATATCAATGTCATATATCTGGCTTTTTTTCTTCTTTTTATTAAGCAAAATTGGACACATTTCATTTAACAAAGTTGAATAATAATAATAATAATCCATCTTTATTGTCATGTGATCGTTGGTGCAGGACGTTTCGTAACCTGGTCGTTTCGTACCAGGTCGCTTTGTATCTATAGATCGGGACGTTTCGTGCCGGAGTAAAAATGTATAGTGAGACGTTTCGTACCTTCTTTTCAACTCATAGATTGTAATAAACTCGTTAATTAAAATGTTGTATGTATAGTTGAAACTCGTCAAGCCATCCGGACAAACAACGACGTTGAGGGGTACCACAATGACCTCAACACGCAAGCTGTAATTGCGAACCCGCCTTTTCACCTGTTGTGCCGATTACTTCACAGGGAATCATCGCTGCTCCCTCTACAAGTTAAGTTGGTTTGCGAGGGCAAACTTAAACGGTACCAGCGCAAGCGGTCCCACTACATGTGATAGTACATGTAGTTATGTACAGTTGTGTGGTGTTATGTGGTAAAAAGATACACACCATCTTGAATAGACCGGATATGAAATATGTACTTCGGTTGCCGTGAGTCACCGGGCCGGGGGTCCTCACTTCCGACAAAGATGTGCAAAAAATGTATACAGACGTTCCGCTGGATTGGATCGGTTTTTTCAGCCTTCGAAAATACATGTATATTTCCACTTCATATATCAATGAATATTAATAGGTGGTATTTCCACCATTGTCGGTAACGCACTGCTGATCACACTCCGATGACTCTCTTGATCAGTTGTGGGTTACCGACGATGTGTTTCTACATGTACATGCAGCTTTTTTGTTTATTGTCAAGAAAAATTCTTATATAATTATGGTACAAGGTAACATAATAATGTGCAAAATTGATCCATGTTTGTTTGTTTGGGTTTTTAGTGTAATATTAAACAATGCGTTAATGTGTCACCAATCAATAACTGAAAAATATTTGAATAGATATATATTTCATGCAGTGGGAGTAATAGTGGGTATTTTTCAAACTTCAATCGAAGCACCACCGTACCAAATTATTCATCTGGTGAGATCACACTGGGTGGAGACGCAATGAAAGTTTAAAAAAGTAGTCGTCTATGTATTATCATCATCCCTGTTCCCAAAAAAAATGAAAGAGAGTGCTCGACATTAAAAGGCAATGCATGATGAAATGTTCTTTCAAGAGGAACAATGCCAACGAATGTGTTAGATATGATATCTAAAGGGTATGAAGCGTTAGCGATAGAGAACCATGCTTTATATCCCCCAGAATGTTACCTCTGCCGATTTCTTCGGTGTGCTCCATCATTACAACTGAGAGTTAGGGGTTATGGTTCTGGGGCCGTGTCAATGAAACTATCCTAAGATTTGTCCTAAGACATATCTTAGCACATAATTTAGGATAATCTTAGGACTATCCTAGGACATATCTAAGACTGTAAAACAAAGCTATCTTAGGAATATCTTAACTAGGTTGGTCTTATGATTGTCCTAACATAATAAACAAAGCAATAAATACATGTAGATGAAATTTACAGTCAATGTATTTAATATTTGGCGATATCTTCTAAACAAAAAATACATGTACATAAAATTAATTTAAATAAATAAAATTTCTATTGAAAATAAAATATGACTTTAAAAAATAATAAAAATAAAAGTTGAATGATAACTTTTGTATAATTTCTAATATTTCATTTAAACAATTGAAAACTTTTCCACAATGTACAAGTAAGTGAAATCTATTCAATTTAAAGTGTCACAGTGCCACACAGTCGTTCATGTATAGGGTTAAAGGACAATCTCGTGCATTTTATATTATAAATAAAGCCGACGTACATGTACATTCATTTTATTACAAATCGTTTTTGCCAGCGGTACTGTATATCGTCATTATGAGTAGGAAACGACTGTGGATGACATACGTTAAAAAGGGGGAGTGAATACAATGTCTCCCCCTTTTTTGCAGCAGACCTTGACAGACTTGTCTTCTATCAATACATCCTAGCGCATAATAGTGTATTATGTTTTTAAATGCTACATCTTTATCGTCTAAATAATCCAATGGGTTATCTCGGTCTCTAAACACTATATTTCGACGAATATTATGTTCCCTTCCTCTCAAACGTAAATAAACAGCGGCCATGTTTGTTCAATTTAGGACATCATATCGATATCCTAACTTAAGACTATCCTTTTTGGCTGTCCTAACTTTAGGACAATATTTAGGAGATATCTTAACTTGAGACACTTTCACTGACCCGACTTAGGACTAAGATATATCCTAAGACCATCCTTTGATATGTCTTAGTCCTAAGACAGCTTTGCTGCCCCGTCCCTTGGGTTTTAAAGCCACGTTCAACAATATTTCAGCTATATCGTGGCAGTCATTTTTATTGGTGGAGGTAGCAGGAGTACCCGGAGAAAACCACCGACCTGCCGCAAGTCAGTGACTAACTTTATCACATAGCGTTATGTACATCGAGTACATTACGCCATGAGCGACCAATAGAACTGACCGCCACGATATAACTGAAATATTGTTGAAAGTAGCGTTAAGCGCAATAATCCCCAACCCTAACACAATTGTCCAAAGTCCAGAATAAGTCATCTATAATTGGCGTTTTAGATATACTAATGACTTTCCTTTCCAGTGTAACAATCGCTCCGCTTCGTTTGCTGATTTCTTCCGTTCGAAACATTTCGAAAATGATTTTTCAATCCAGTTACTGTCATTTGTCAAAAGTAATTGAAAATTTCACATTAAGGTTGACTGTAAATTTTGTTCTGTCTATGCGGAAATAACATCAATCACGTGGTACACAGTAAATAACCCGTGAAGCGGGTTATTTTAAATGTGTACCACGTGCATTGATGTTATTTCAAATAGACAGAAAAGAAAATTACAGTCAATGCTTATAATTTAATAAATCGTGACAGTGTAACGTCTAAAACAAGGGGATTCCATTTGATGACGTCACAGCAAAGAGCAAAATTTTATTTATCGAAAAATAGAAAAAAATATTGACCAATCAGAAAGCGTGTTACATCCAATATTAAATTATTGAAAATTATCAAAATTGGACATGAATTGACTTGAGGATATTTTTGTTTGTGAAAAAATGTTGTTTTATATGAAATATATGGAAAATTGGAAGTTTCCGAATACGTTTGACAAATGACTATGTGGTTTGAATATTAAGTCTAAATTATTTCTCTATCTCACTAGATAAACATTTCATTTGATTTATTTTACCATCCCATTACTACCCACTCATCACTGTGGGGAACAATCAAAGCGTGATCAGCTGAGAGTGAAGGGTAAACGAAGCGTCATCAGATGTAAGTGGAGGGTAATCAAAGCGTGATCAGATGTGAGTGGAGGGTAATGAAAGCGTGATCAGCTGTGAGTGGAGGGTAACCAAAGCGTGATCAGCTGTGAGTGGAGGGTTATCGAAGCGTGATCAGTTGTGAGTGGAGGGTAAGCAAAGCGTGATCAGCTATGAATGAAGGGCAAACGACTCGTGATCAGCTGTGAGTTAAGTGTTATCGAAGTGCGATCAGCTGTGGGTGGTGGTTAATCAAAGCGTGATCAGGTGTGAATGGAGGGTTAGCGAACTGTGATCAGTTGTGAGTGGAATGCAAACAAAGCGTGATCAACTATGAATGGAGGGCAAACGACTCGTGATTAGCTGTGAGTGAAGTGTTATCGAAGCGCGATCAGCTGTGAGCGGGGTTTAATCAAAACGTGAACAGGTGTGAGTGGAGGTTTAGCGAACTGTGACCAGTTGTGAATGGAGGGTAATAAAAGCGTGATCAGATGTGAGTGGAGGGTAATCAAAGCATGATCAGCTGTCGGTGGAGGGTTATCGAAGCGTGATCAGTTGTGAGTGGAGGGTTATCAAAGCGTGATCAGCTGTGAATGGAGGGTAATCAAAGCGTGATCAGATGTGAGTGGATGATAAGCAAAGCGTGATAAGCTGTGCGTGGAGGGTAAACGACACGTGATCAGATGTGAGTGGAGTGTAATCAAAGCGTGATCAGCAGTGAGTGAAGGGTTATCGAAGCGTGATCAGTTGTGAGTGGAAGGCTATCGGAGCGTAATCAATTGTGAGTGGAGGGTAATCAAATCGTGATCAGCTGAAAGTGGAGGGCTATCGAAACGTGATCAGCTGTGAGTGGAAGGCTATCGAAGCGTGATCAGTTGTCAGTGGAAGGCTATCGGAGCGTGATTAGATGTGCGTGGAGGGTAATCAAAGCGTGATTAGCTGTGATTGGTGTGTATCGGAGCGTAATCAGCTGTGGGTGGAGGGTAATCAACGCGTGATCAACTGTGAGTGAAGGGTTAACCGTTATCAGTTGTGAGTGCAGGGTAAGCGAATTGTGATCAGATGTGAGTGGAGGGTAAACGAAGCGTGATAAGCTGTGTGTGGAGGGTAAGCGGAGCGTGATCAGCTATGAGTGGAAGGTATTCTATGCATAATCAGTGGCGAGTGAATGGTAATCAAAGCGGGATCAGCATTGAGTGGAGGGTAATCAAAGCGTGATTATCTGTGATTGGAGGGTAATCAAAGCGTGACCAGCTGTGAGTGGAGGGTAATCAACGCGTGCTCAGCTGTGAGAGGAAGGTACAAAGTGTGATAAGATGCGAATGGAGGATATGCGATGCGTGATAAGCTGCGCATGGAGGGTAAGCGGAGCGTGATCAGTTGCGAGTGGATGGTAATCAAAGCGTGATCTACTGTAAGTTGAGGGTAATCAAAGAGTGACCAGCATTTGGTGGACGATGATCAAAGCGTGATTAGCATTGAGTAGAGGGTAATCAAAGTGTGATCAGCTGTGAGTGGAGGGTAATCGAAGTGTAATTAGTTGTTAGTGGAGGGTAATCAAAGCGTGATCAGCTGTGAGTGGGTGATAATCAAAGCATGATCAGTTGTGAGTGGAGGGTAATCACATCGTGATCAGTTGTGAGTGAAGGGTACTCAAAGCGTGATCAGCTGTGAGTGAAGGGTTATCGAAGCGTTATCATTTGTGAGTGGAGGGTCTATATGGCCAAGTCGGTGGTTCATGAGGATCTATGAGGCCGAGTCAGTGGTTCATGAGGGTTTATATGACAGAGGCAGTGGTTCATGGGCGACTATGTGGCCTAATCAGTGATTAGCGAGGATCTATGTGGCCGGGTCAGTGGTTCATGAGGGTCTATGTAGCAGAATCAGAGGTTCATGAGGTTCTATGTGACCGAGTCAGTGATTCATGAGGGTTTATATGGCCGAGTCAGTAGTTCATTAGGGACTATGTAGTCGCATCAGTGGTTCGTGAGGATTTATGTGGCCGAATCAGTGGTTCATGAGGATCTATGGTGCCGAGTATTCAGTGGTTCGTGAAGATCTATGCGGTCGAGTCATTTGTTCACGAGGGACTATGTGGCCGAGTCAGTGGTTTATGGGGGTCTATGTGGTCAAGTCTGTGGTTCATGAGGCTCTGTGGTACCGAGTATTCAGTGGTTCTTGAGGATCCATGTTGTCGAGTCAGCTAGTGGTTCACGAAGGACTATGTGGCCTAGTCAGTGGTTCGTGAGGATCTATGTGGCCGAGTCAGTGGTTTATGAGGGACTATGTAGGCGAATCAGGGGTCCGGTAGCGACTATGTGGCAAAGTCAGTGGTTCATGAGGGTTTATATGGCCGAGTCAGTGGTTCACGCGGATCCATGTGGCCGAGTCAGTGGTTCATGATGGTCTATGTAGCAGAGTCAATGGTTCGTGAGAGTGTATATTACCGAGTCAGAGGTTAATGAGGGTCTATGCGGCCAAGTCAGTGGTTCATAAGGGTTTATATGGCCGGGACAGTGGTTCGTGAGGATCTATGTGGCCGATTCAGTGGTTCATGAGGGTCTATGTGGCCAAGTCAGTGGTTTATAAGGATCGATAGTGCCGAGTTTTCAGTGGTTCGTGAGGATATATGTGGCCGAGTCAGTGGTTCACGAGGATCTATGTGTCCGAGTCAGTGATTCATGAGGATCTATGGTGCCGAGTATTCAGTGGTTCATGGGGATCTATGGTGCCGTGTATTCAATGGTTCACGAGGGTCTATATGGTCGCTTCATTGTTTCATGAGGATCTATGTGTCCGAGTCAGTGGTTCATGGGGATCTTAGTGCTCGACTCAGTGATTAATGTCTTGAACTCTGACCGCAGGCCTGTAATACCTATGACGTGGGTTACATTTATGATGTTTATCTACCAGTATATATTGTTAGGTTTTTGTATATGTGTCCGGATCAGCCATGACCGGAAGGGGAGGGGAGGCTATGGTCATTGACCACCGACCACAAGCATATAGCACCAAATACCTTATTACATTTGTTTGTCTTCTCTTTATTTTTGTAGTTTTATAAAAGAAAGTTTAAACAGTGATGATCAACAATTCCACCAATATTAACAAAACGAACAATCATCTGTGATCTTCTCACTGAACACAGGTGACGTTGGAAATCCAGGTCCTGGTTTGGGACAGGCACACAAATATGGCAGGGTTAAATCAATAAATGGGATTCAAACACTTCCCTTTTGATAACTGGATCTCCAAAGACAATACATATAAACAAAGGATAACAACCTACATGTATTTGCTTCCATTCAAAACGACAGCTTACTACCACAAAAATGAATGACAACATAAACATGGACAGTACAATAGCAAGGTCAATGAATGCTCGTAGTTAACTGACTATTAGCTAGGATGGCAGAATCTGTTGGTTAAAGACCATTACCATTATAACAAAAATATATCATAGCTGATTCTTCGAACATATTTAATATCAATTACACATGAGCATCTTGTAGGGCCAGGGTAGTTCAATGAGTTAGGTAGTTGGATTACCTAACAACTCGTACAAGCATGTCACCAATACGGCGTGGGTTCGCGCCCGGCTTTGTAAATTACAAAAGGGTGCACTCGACTCGCAGCCGGAAGTGATAAAGTTTACCAGTTGGGTGCCCATGGTCGGTGGTTCTCTCCGGGTACTCCGGCTTCTTCCACCACTAAAACTAGTCGCCATGATATAGTTGAAATATTGCTGAAAGTGGCGTCAAACACCAAAATTCAATCACTTGAACATCTAAAGAATTTAATGATCTTTGTAAGAGACAAGACTAGTAGTACCAACAGATTGTCAATATTTTTTAGCAATGTAAACCTGCTCATGGAGGGAACTATAGTGGCTAAATCACATCATATACAAACAAATATTTTTCTTAGTATCTTACAAGTTTAGATTTGTCAGAGAAATTTCAACTTCTTAGCTTTGTTAATTACATCACCATGAAAACATGGATGGGAAATAACCCTTAAGTCAGATCTCTGAATGAAGAATTGCATTTATATACATTTCTTTATAGCGGTAATAACATTTTGTGAAAGTTTTCAATAATTTATGAAAGCGGTATCCTTGGTATAAAAAAAAAATTTCTGTTCTCACGAGATTACGGTTATTGAACATTATTACAAATACGTGCAAAAGGAACTATAAACTGAGAAATGTAAACACCATATGATGGGACCAAAGGAACGTCACCATCCAAGAAAGGAAAATTTACGATATGAAAAACAAATGTCCCTTTTTCCTGTATTGTTATATTTTTGCATCAGGATCGTCCATGTTATTTTAAGGGTATAAGTAGTCGAGTAGGGATAAGATTGTTGACTTTTCATTATTGTATTTATCCACCTATACACCTTACACGGGTCCCATCCCCAGGGCCATCATTTACTTACACGGAACTTGTACTCTTCACGAATAAAGCTGAAATACTGCTAACTTGAAGCTAAAATATATCAATCGATCAATCAATCAATCAATCAATCAATCAATCAATCAATCAATTAATCAATCAATCAATCAATCAATCAATCAATCAATCAATCAATCAATCAATCAATCAATCGATCAATCAATCAATCAATCAATCAATCAATCAATCAATCAATC
This sequence comes from Gigantidas platifrons, assembly GCA_002080005.1. Lineage (NCBI taxonomy): Eukaryota > Metazoa > Mollusca > Bivalvia > Mytilida > Modiolidae > Gigantidas > Gigantidas platifrons. The sequence goes on from MJUT01023306.1 coordinate 369,207, forward strand.
AATCAATCAATCAATCAATCAATCAATCAATCAATCAATCAATCAATCAATCAATCAATCAATCAATGGTGTCCCATTAGATTGTGCTAAAAAAAAGATATTAAAGGGGCCAAAAATCGAAGAAAGACCGAACTCATGTGCTCTGGAAGGGTTAGCAATTCCTGCTCCACATTTGACACCCGTCGTGCTACTGTTAAATTACATTAGAATTTGATTATCAAATTAAAAAACTGCTTCATGATAATCATTGATTTATTAATATTCAATATTATCTTCTGACTATCATTGTTGTACATCGTATGTCATTATTCTCTTCGGATCATCATTGTCGTCATTTTCAAGGAGTAATGATGACCCTTCCATTGTTTCCAGTTTACTCCATCTGCAAATGACTTATGGTTTCCTTTCAAATACAATCCATTCAGGTTGGCACTGTGACAGCTGTGATACCACCAACCACCTTTAAAAACCTTTGCACAATTAGAATTCCACGTGTCAACGTCCTTGTCATGTGCAGAGAATTTTTGTCCATTGTGGCTAGTCATTGCATCTCCTTAAAGTAAAATCATGTGTGCATTATAGAATAATACTGTTTTCAATAATAAACTAATAATAAAATGAAAAAAAAAAAATTTAAATT
>MJUT01023306.1:380795-399954 GCA_002080005.1 Gigantidas platifrons
CATGACAAATTTTGAAAATCAGAATGAAAATTCCAAAAATTATGTAAAAAAAAAAAGGTAAACACACCTCATAATAATCTTATATCTGCTTGTTGTGTGGGTAGATATATAGTATATACTATTACTTGTTTAATTTCTAAAACTATTTACTAATAAAAAAATTGCTTAGATCTACGGTCTTCCACGTACAAGATATACGTAAATTCGTGGATGTCCGACATGTGCTTGAAGCATAAAATAGCAAATGAATCATATAGCCATTTCTTTAAACCTTATGTGCAACACTCTCGAGACTTAACGATTCCTGGTAAAAGACGTAGAAATTCATACACGATTGGAAGATATCCCGTTTTTTAGTTTAAGTCGATTGTAAGCCTTATTGGTCAATATTAATGTGACAATTCATTTTATTGTTCAACAAATTATTTTATTGTTTAGTCCTTGATAGAGGACGGTAATCCTCATTATGGTAGACCACATAGGTAAATCACCACATACTGATGGACTATTTCTCGCGTCGGTCTCGCGACCAGAGATTTAAAAGTAAATACATTCATGAAAAAGATTTAAATAATAGCTATTTTGTTTTGTTTTTGTTTTTGTTAAATAAAATCTTGTATTTTCATTCCCAAGTCAAAAAATTTCAAAACTACATCTATTTCATTTGCAACTGCGTCAATTCCGTAAATCGTGACGACATGTACAGTGTACTGTAAACAAACACCAACTCCGGAGTTTCAACAAACACAGCACATTTTTCAAGCGTGTCCAGAAAAAAAACTTTCTAGTTGCGGATTGGTAAAAGATGATTAGTTTCAGAAAATATCAAATTTATTTTTTGGACCATTTGCAGCCGATGTAGAAAAACTCGCCTTGGTGTGTTTTTTGTTTTGTTTTATTTTTTGCAGAATTTACACCACAGGCACTTGTTTCATTCAAAAAATATATGCCCGCTCCTCTTCCTTACTTCAAGGTGAACATCTGCCCTTTTCCCCTTCCCCACTTCGCCTCAATATTTTTCGCTTATTTGTGATCCTTTCGCTGACCCAATTATATCGTTACACTATCGAGATATTTCTCTTTTCGGTTGCCACATTTAAATATACCTACCGGCCACCTTCAGACTAATTGGACAAGAATATTCAGCGAACCTCGCATTTTCTATTTTTCAGTCATTGAAACAGATACAGCCACGTTCGGTTTGCGCTGGATTTTTCATATGCATTCGGAATTCTCTAGACCGGCCATGTGTAACAATGCCATCATGATCATCTCCTCTCAAATGTAAACTAAGCCTTTAAACTGGGGCATGTTTAACGAAACTATCCTAAGACATGTCTTAGGACCATAATTAGGACCATCTTAGGACATGTCTGAGACAGCACAATGAAGCTGTCTTAAGACCATCCTAGTAAAGATGGTCTTAAGATCATCCTAAGATATTCATTTATTAAAACATGGAGTGGAGATAATTAGCCCAATAAATAAAAAGATAATTTAATATTAATTATGAGCTTTCAATAAATTTAAAATCAGAAAGAAATTTAAATTAAAAGACGATTTGGAGTTAATCACAAGTTTTAGAGTTAAAATGTCTCTTCTGTACAATATGCATATCGAAATTGTCACTCTATATTGACATTATTAAGCTGTCAAACGAGTTATTTACGGGTAGTACACCCTATGCAGATGAAAACAACGAGTAAAGTCGTGCAAATCGTCTTCTTTTGTATGATAGACTTTCACCTTATATAAATACAATGTAGAGTCGTATTTTGAATGTTGCGCATACATCCAAAATGAGCCGAACACGTAGCCCGAACTTATTGATAGTGTGTTTTATTATGTGAATTAATAATAATTTATTTTACTGTGTGTATTATTATTATCTTTTTTTATATTTATTGAAATGTAGTTGTTACCTTAAGATGGTCCTAAGTCACCTAATTCATTGTCCTAAAGTTAGGATAAAATTTAGGACATATCTTAATTTAAGAGGCGGTCGATAAACAGACTTAAGACAAAGACATGTCCTAAGACCATCCTAAGTTATGTCTTAGTCCTAAGACATCTTCGTTAAACAGGCCCTAATTGTTCCAATGCAGATTATAAAAATATGTTCAACTCCAAATTACTGACATTTGATTTCTAAAGCACCTTTTATTTAGTTTCTAATTCAATTTAGACCGGACCGGAAGTGGTTGTATCCGTTTCAATATCTCTTTCTTGTCATTATGTTTAATTTCTTTTCGCTCAGTATAAATCAGACAGAATATTCGAATGAGGAAATCAATCATGTCATGTTAATATTCATGAAGTGGTATAAAAGTTGTTTAAAACACATCGTCTCTATCACTGACATTTTTAAAATGTTATGTACTAATCATTTATAACATTAGTACTTATAAGTATAATATGCAAATGTTTGTTTATGCCTGTGTGATTTTATCAGAAGTTATTCTATTATACAAAAAAGAAAAAATGTGTATATCCGTGTTTTCTATTTTATGGCAGTGTTTTAGTGAACGTAATCGAAATAGGCACTGCCAGTATTTGTATATAGTTCAAAGATTAGGATGTTTCAGGATATGAGATTGTGTGTACAGCACACTTGATGTTTTCGACGATGCTATGGTATGTTGATATGATTGTGTTTTCTTTCATATCGTTTTCGCTTTATATTTTGATATATCATTTCCGATTCTGAATTGTTTGTATTTGCGTGACCATATTTCTTTTCTTATTGGAAATGTTATCCTCTTTTTGTAAAAGTCCATGCACGTTAAACAATTATTTACAAAAAATGTCACATAGAATGCTGAAGCATATAATAGTGTTTCTTCTGAGGACGCATCAGTTGTGAGAATATGGATATGGAGCAGCTAAATTATTATATGTGCATTGATATGCAATGTTTTTGAACGTTAAAACTAAATAATCAACCTGTTTTGTCGGTTTCGTGGTTCTAAGCTAGTCACGCTGATGAACAATAAGGATTCAAACCTGTAATAAGATGTATTCACGGTTAGAGAAAAAATTGTTAGAGTATCCCATTTTAAAGAAAGCATAATAAATCAATATATAGTCAAACCTGTATTAAGAGGTCACGTTTAGGACAAAGAAAAAGTGGCCTTATAAGACAGGTGACCTCTTGAAAGAGGTTCAATTCATGTACATTTACTATGACAGGACAATGAAAAGGTGATCTTGCAATACAGGTGACTGCTTAATAGAGTTGACCGCACGGGCAGGCTTGACTGTATGTATGACTACTGTCGCAAGCGGAGCAGAGCATGTTTATCATTTTGGAGCATTAGATGTTACTCACTATTTGTGTTTGCGTTCACACTGCTAGTATTTTACAATAACCTTGATGGCGCAGGAGCGCATATTAATGGTCCCTGTTTTACATTAATTTCACTTGTCCAGGGGTAGCAAGTGAAAAAAAAAGAAAAAAAGTCCACTTAAACCTATTTCATATTCATTTGCTTTTACATTTCATCATAATATACACAATTAGACGATACAAATATTGCCATTCATTAGCTATATGTTCATAAATAATAAATAATCATATGTTATTCCGAATAAGTTCTTATTTGTTTTTATCAATTTCATTTATATGAGAAGTTTGTAATGTGCATTGTAAATGTTTTTTTTAATTATTTTTCCAAGTGTTAAAAATTGCTTGATTTCCAATGGGGAACATTCACCCAAATTTACTCAACAGGTGTCGTTCGAGTACCAACGGTGGTTAACTGAGCGTTTTATTTTCGCACAGACGTTTGTAACCTATGTAAAGTGATCACGTCATCACGTTGAAATAAGACAAGGGCAACGTTGCAATCATATCTGGGTCACGGGCACCAGTTACTAACTGTGAATGCGAATATGAAATATAATTACATTCTTATATTTATTTTCTTATTTCCCTCATGAGCAAAAATCAATATTTTCAATAATTTTGTACGTCGGAAATACGCATAGTACCACCTACAATAACTGTAGAATGAGGTAATACTAGTACAATTACATACGCATGTATACATGTAGATGTACGTTGTAAACAAAGTTTGATATTGGTTCACATTCTTTCTATTTCCCTTTATAAATGATTTTCGTGTTGGTTTCCTAGCTTTGCTGTATATCGATTTATATTTTCATGGTAAATAAACGTTTATCAATGGTTAGAATCTCAATCAATTAAAAACTTGAAAATGCATTCTTTGCGAATTTTATGTACACGGTGTCGGATTCCAATAACGGTGGCTTGTCATTAAGATATAAAACTGTATCATAAAAAATTATGTACATCTATATTATTTTTTAGATATAAATACTTAAAAAAAATAATAATCCTGTTGGGAGCTCATCTTCATCTCATTGAAAAGTAACTTGGTCTCGTCGTGGTATATCTGAAAAATTTCCGTATGCAACACTTATCCACTGAATCCCAAGATGATGTCAAAAACATGTCTAAAACATAAATATCTACATTTATTAATCTACTATTTAAGCGGATTTTTTTAAGGGTGTTAAATTTGCGATTCTTAACTGTTTGCGAAAATTGAAAAAAAGAAAAATAAACATTTTACGATTTCAACTTTCTCTTAAGTCATTTAATAAAGGCAACAACCATTCTGAATATATGGAAGAAAAGAAAAACCTGAATACCTAGGTCGTATTATAGATAATGTTGATTTTTTTTTCATGAACAGTCATATTATGTGGATTTTATTTTTCATCAGCAGTCACTTGATTATTATTAATTGGTAATAATACTAATGTAATTTCTATGTGATAGAATTTGTCAGTGACTTTCGGCAGGTCGGTGGGTTTTTTTTCAGGTTTTTTCCTCCAGCAAAAAAACTGATCGTCATGAAACAAGAAGTGTAGGTTTCATTACAACGGTAATACAAGCTATTTACCAACCTTTACACTACATGTAAATACAAGATATATTTGGACGGTGTTTATTAAATTACACGATATTAGCGCTACACACGGTAATAGAAAAAAATCATATGAATTATGAATTAAAGCACCAGGCATTAAAATGCAACTTTAATTTACTTTATCTCTTTGAAGGTTTACTTTGTAAGGAATCAATCTTATCGGGACAAATCCGCGGATCAGAGGCAATAATTAAACTGTTGAACTTTCTTGCATAAGGTTCTTGAAAACCGGACACTTATTATATACGAAGTTGCATGGACGCGGCCGAGACACATATCCATGTCATTAAGAGGACGACCATTTAACTTTTAGATGGGTTTTTTTCTGAAAAACAAAATATGTGGTGAAATTCTAAAGAAACAAAATAAATTGAATTGAAAGATATTCGGCCCTGCAGTTCTCAAGGAGAATTTTATTATAAAAATTTAAAGACAAATTACTGATTTTTTTATATCCAAAAATTAAAAATCTGATTTTTGTTTCCTGTGAAAAAAATCTGACTGTGGGATAAAAGATAGTTTTCTGTGTAGTGTTTTGAATAGCAATGATTGTCCTTTTTCTTTTGGTCACTGTATTGCATTTGCCTGCCCTTGCGCTTCAGTGGGAATCTTCAAACATTTGATGCAAAAGCGAGTATGCAATTTTACAAGGTTAGACCATATACAACTGTGAAAAAAAAAACATGTGTATACTTTTCAACCTGGTTCAATTAAGTCTGAAAAACGCGTGTGCAAATTTACATTAGACCCAAATGAAGAATAAAAAAAACGTGTGCAATTTTACATTGACATTGCCATTGCGTCCTATGATTCCTACCGGTCACTGTGAAATAAACTAGAAAATGGTGTACATGTAGGAGATATCATATTAAAATCTTCCGTCCTTTCTATATGCCGTGTACACCGTCATATTACGTAACGTTTTCAGATCAAGGACACCATGTAGGTAATGCTATTACCATTTTATTACATCGGTTACAAGCGTTTATCTGAAAACAAACGTTTTCGTAACCACCATTGTTACAGTGACGCCACCTGGTGGGAAAAGGGGTGAATGTTCTCCATTCCATTAAAGTGGTTTAAGAAGAAAATGTTTTAATTTTATACTTGGTAGGATCAGCCATGATGAAAATTACATAAAATATTGAGGTTTTATTCTGTTAAACGTTTCTAAGAAAAGAAATAGAGTAAAAATCTATCAACGAAAAGAGATGACAATACATGTAAGTAGTACAGGACCCCCATATAGGTAAGAATTCCCCATGTTAAATGCCCATAGGGAGGAGGAGGAAATTTGTGATTAATTAGTGCATCTGGTATTATATGTTTAATTATGTTGTACATTAATTAGAGTAGCTTATGTATAGTGGTGTATGCTATGTACTGCTGGTGCATATTTTAATTGTTAATCTATATAATTGTAATTTATTTTAATCACTATCGGTTTTTCGTTATTATCATGTATTTTTTATAGGTAATAGCCAAAGTAGCCACTACTTGTATTCGGGTTTTTTTCCTTCTTGTTTTGGTAACAGTACATATTATTTTTTTGTTTTTTTGTAATTTGTGCAGAAGTCATAAATTGTAAATATAAGGATAACATTTTAACTCATTTAAATTGATAATCCCCTTTATAGATAGTAAATGGTCGTCTGTTTGTCCCTGTTTGTAATATTTTGATAGCGACAACTAACATTGCTGTCAAGATTTAAATGGTCAAGTCCAATCCTCAGGCAAAATCCTTTTGAACAAATACAATATCGGTGAATGCACATAAGATGTGTTTCTTAATTGTAAATTATAAGCGTCATATGTATGTGTGTGCATTTATAATTGTTATGGTGGCTTTTAAGAGTTGCTACAGTATTGATCTATATGGTTGCTGCAGAATAGATATGCAATAGGTACCGTTATTATTTTCTTTATTAGATAATTGGTTCTTTTTTGTTGGTAATGTTAGGTGGTATAAGAATGCACAAATATCCATTGGGTAATTGCTGCACTTTACTTCAGATGGTGATGTCGATATTTTCCTTAGTATGCTTTTTATAAATGGTGTAATCAGACAATATGATATTTTACATGTCTTTATTTGTCAAGATTTAAACGGTAACAATAATTCCTATCTAAATTTGAATGGTTAGGTCAAAAAAGACGATTACAATAATGGTATTCAAATGTGGTATGAATCACATTCTTAAGGTGTTATGATGACCTCGGATTAAACTGATAAAGTTACCTTTCCATTTAAATGTCATGATCAGATCTCGAAGCCAATTTAATTTTGTTACATTTGAATTGTTGACCACTGCAAGCCAGACTCTTTAAGTAAATATGTACAGATAAATTGCACATCGCTTGTATTAATCCTCTTATCTTTCCTAATTGGGAAATGCGAATCCCGCAATGTTCGCCTACTGATGATTTCTAAATCTCTATAGTTGTAACACTTCCGTAGTACAAATAAATTAGATTAATGATAGCTTAGTGACGTAAACCTGGGTATCGCTTTGGGGACAAATTCTTTTGATAGATTAGTGACACATGGAAACAACGCGGTTAAAAAGATAAAAATCTGCGCCAGGTTTAAAATCGTACATAGCTGTCGGAGAAACATCACTGTCCACACCCGTATCATCTGAATTGTTCAATTTTGAAAAACAAACGTCTTCGTAATGAGGAGTTACTTACTTGTTAATTAAAACATAATATAAAGGTAAGTACATTATTTAAGGTTAAATTTCAATACTATCTTTGAATTATCAAATATAAAACACTCCTGATGTGGCATTGTGATTACTAAAGATTAAGAAAGAATGTTTTGTATAGAATGTTTAAGAGCTCAAGATAATGTTGGAGAATTGAATGTAAAAATGATAATTACTTAATCCACACAAGATAAAATATATTAATATGTCTTTTTTAGGCTTGATATCAGTTCTGTGAATTTATATTTGCTATTGATTAGAAACGGAAAAAAAACTGCAAGCAGCATGGGTAATTTTGTTTGGGGGTATATCGGGTGCTTTGAATAGGAATTCATATAGACAGGCTTAAAACTGGCATTAAAATCCTCTGTTTTAGTTGTATTGTCTTTTTTGTAGATACGTCGATCTGAAGATATGAATAACGCCTTTGAAGAAATTTAAATCTCTCAAGGTAAGTGTACAATAGGGCTTATATATACAAGATGAGGCTTTAAAAATAACAAATAATATTATGAATATATATTTTTTTACACAACTCTTTATCTATATATCATGTACATCAGTAGCTTTCACCCAAGAATTAAATTTCGAAGGCCAATGTAGCCATTTTACAAAGTATTGTTTAGTTTGTCCTTTTCCTTTTGTCTTTAACACTTTCTCCACTTTCCACAAATCATTATCTGTCACCGCTATTTTCTGTAATTCGGATTGATAAAATGTTCCCTTAATATCTTCTCCATTGTAATCCTTGATTGGGTATACTGGCACACCTTGTCTCCAGAATCGTTGAGCGATTTTAAATTTCTCTCCTGTCCATTTTTCGTCATACTCTCGAGTAAATATATTTCTAAGATGTGTAATACGTACACGATCACCAATCTTAAACCTGAATCTGAAGGGTTTTAATTTTGTCGGTTCCTCTTTATGATTTGCCAGAAACGTTGATATCCGCACGGTTTCTTCATTAGCTTTGTTGACATCAACTGGATGCATATCTATAGTGCTGTGTACTGTGTCGTTGTATCCTTTGGCAAGACGTTGTAACTTATCTATGTATCGGTAAGATTGTTTGTAAGCAAAGTATCTGTAGATTTTTGTCTTGGTTGATTTTATCGCCCTTTCAGAAATCGAAGATTTGACCTCGTTATACGAATAAAAATGTCGAATTCCTGCACTTTTGAATACAGACTGTACCAGTCTCGACTTGAATTCTTGTCCCAAGTCCGTGCGAATCCTGTTCGGTTTTCGTCGATCCTTGAAGATATCCTCAAAAGCTTTAGCAACATAGTATCCCTTTTTATCTTTCAATTTTCTCAGCCATAAGTATTTGGAGAAGACATCTATAACTACCAAGATGTAGGCGAATCCATCATTGTACATAGAAAATTTTACCATATCCATTAGATCAGCTGATCACTGGTCGTCTATTCCCGCCACAACGATATGTGTTCTATTCATAGGTTTTCTTAAAGGGCGCTGCAAACTATACGGTTCTTGTCGTTGAAGCCATTTCTTTATTCTGTATTTGCTGATGTTGTATTTGCCTTCTTTCTTTACATGCACATACAATTTATCGGGCCCTGAAAAACTTGCAGGACTGGCCGGGTCATAGTAAATTTTCTTCAGATAAGTTTCCCAAGACATGTTCACACAAACACAGTTCTTGTCAAAATAACTGGATTTAGAATGCAACTCTTATTATATAGATTAATTGTCTTCTTCGCAGGTGTCTTCTTCTTCACTATCGTCATTACTTTCATTGTCATCATCAACATCGCTTTCGCTGTCTGAATCGGTAAATTCATTCTGCTCGAAATATTCCTCCAGTTGGTGTCGATACTTTTTCAAAGTCATGCGTATAGATGTTATTTCATCATATCCTGCTTTGATGTACATTCTGACAGTGTCCATAATTTTTGTATGTATTTTTCCACCCTCCAATTTCATGATATAACCTATCAAAGTAGCGTACTTATTCATAAATACTTTCCAATCGCCAGATCGTAATTTATCTTCAGCTTTATCCGTGGCTTCATCGTCAGACAATCCTGTTTTCATGTATTTTTCAATTTTTGATTGACGTTCTTCATTATTATCTTCTCTTGCCATTTCTGCAAAAGTATGAAAAACTTCCTCTTCATCGTTTTGAACGTTTTTGTCTGTAGTAGTCACTGTAGTGAGTGGTTGCTCTAACTTAGCTTTTTTGTTTGGTTCCATTTCTTCATATAAAGAGCTTCTATTTGTGTTCTTTTGAGTGGATTTTTTTCGGGACACCTAGTTTTGATATGTCTTTGTAAATCGTGCAAACTCTCCAGTACTACGCCACAATCGTCACATGAAATCATCTTTGGTTTATCTCTGTGTATTTCATTTAATATAGGTAAATGCTTTTTGGTGTCAGCACGAATTTCACACGGTAAAGAATCGTTAGATTGTTGAAAAATGTCATTTCGTAATCGTAGTTCTTCAGGAGTTGTAGTTGTAAGATCTATAAGGAGATATCCAAAAGGTTGACGAACCGAATCTGAAAATTTATCCATGAAATATTGTATCATCCCGGGATACATCTGTCTTGCTAAGGTCATGATAGATTGTTTATCTACAGGATTATTAAATAAAACCAGATAATGACAATTTCTTCTTTGGGTAGGATCCTTACTAAAGTACAGATTTTGATTTAATACAACCACTGATAGGTTTCTGTGATGACTTCCCTCTGTAAACAAATCCGTAATTTTTGGGTCTTTAGCCACTGTAGACATTAGATCATCCAAAACTATTATGTTTCGTACCCTGGGATCAAGATAACTGTCTTTGTCTAAATCTGTAGGTATCCCCTGTACAAATTCTACTTGTGGTAAAACAGTCCGCTGTATTTCATCATAGAGTGGCGGCCATCGTTTGTAAAGCCAGATGATTCTCTCGGGTGTTTACACATTTTGTTTATATTTTGCAACATTGTCTTGACAATATATGTCTTACCACAAGCTGTCGGCCCGCTCGCCGTCATCGTAAAGGGATGTTTAAACACAAATTGCTCTGTCTTTTCCGGTGTATGCATACTCTGTCCCTCTGGCAGAAGTGGTTGGGATATATTCCCCTTCTCCTGTTGCAGTGGTGGTTAATTCTCCATCTGCGGCTGCGGCGGCGGCGGCGGTGGTGGTATAATCCCTCTGCGGCGGCGGCGTTGGTGGTATTATCTCCTTCTGCGGCGGCGGCGGCAGCGGATATGCATCAGTGCTCTGCGGATATGGATGGGCCATTCCATGTTTGTTTCTATTATGTCTCAACATGACATCCTTTCTTGAAAACTTCACAAAACATTTTGGACAAGTTGTAGAATCCATCCGTATAGTTTGACGTTCAGACTATAAATGAGACATTTTCTTCATAGAATGTATATTTATGACGTGTGAATTTATAATATTAACCGTTTATTGTCGTTTCAGGTTCATTTGAAGATGGACTACCCAAGAGGAAGGACGCATTCCTGTCAGCAATGTGGAACTGAGTTCTTCAAACAGTCTTTATTACAACAGCATCAACGTCTCTTGAACCACCACGATACTTTCCAATGTAACCATTGTAATAAATCCTTCAATAGAAATGACAACCTGGCCAGGCACCTACTTAAACACAAAGATGGTTCTCTCTTCCAATGCGATGATTGTGGTAAATTATTTGGAAGAAAAGATAATCTATTAAGACACACTGAACAACATCATAGGCAATATGGAGGTGGATTAAAAAGGCCTGCAAGCAATGACGAGAATGACGAACCCGTGCGTAAAAAGAGACTGACAGCACAAAGTAATCCTGAGGATTATTATACTATTAGAGTAACAAAGGAACACCATATTCCGAAATTTAATACCACTGCTCTGCATTACAAAGTCGATGTAAAAAATCTAGACGTGAGAGACCTACCAGATATTCTTTCATTCTATTATAAGTAATATTACAGAATTCATGCAGCCAAATGACCTTGTTGGCATGTCAGTTCAGTGTCCGGAGCTCGACTTTCCAATATTTCTGCCATGTGTCAAGTCAAAAGATCTCACTGCTGAACGTCTCCTCACCGAAATTGAGAGAGTATTACAGTCTTACGAACAATTTGTGTTACACGAAACATTGGTAATCGAATTGGTGCATGTAAGTTTACCAGATGGAGGGGTCGGACGATCTGGTAATTTTGTAGACTTGAATAGACTCATAAAAGAAAAAAGAAGCTTAATAAGAATTCAAAATGATGATGACATTTGTTGCGCAAGAGCTTTGATAACAGCGAAAACTCGAATTGATGGTCATGAAAAGTGGGAAAATATTAGAAAAGGTGGAAAGATCCAGACAGATCTCGCAAAGAAGTTACATTTTGAAGCCAATGTTCCATTAAAAAGATGTGGCATAGAGGAAATTAAACGATTTCAAGCAGTCTTGAAGGATTACCAAATCCATGTTGTTTCAAAAGAACATTTCAATGCCATAATTTATGAAGGTCCCGTTGCCGATAAAAAGATTTATCTTTACTTACATGATGATCATTATGACGTGATAACCACAATGTCTGGCTTTTTTAACAAAAAATATTTCTGTCTTCAATGTAAAAGAGGATATGATAAGAGAGAAAAGCACAAGTGCAACAATCCTTGTCATTGCTGTTTGCACATACATGAAGATGATACGACTAGTTGGAAACTTTGTGAAGACTGTAACCGATATTTCAAAAATGACGTCTGCTATGACCTTCATAAGAAACAAAAAGCATCGGGAAAGTCAACTTGCAATGTCCACTATCGTTGTATAGCGTGCTCACAACATATCAACAAAGAGATGCATAAAAAGCCCCATACATGCGGTGAGAAATACTGTAAAATTTGCAAGGATTTTTACCATGCTATATCAAACCTATAGATCATCAACCATCCACAAGCCAATATGCCAAATCAGAGTCAGGAAAAAGAAAAAATATAAAATCCTATATATTTTTCTACTTTGAATGTACTCAAGAGGATATGCGTCAATGTGAGAAGGGATATGAAAAGATTGAAAATGGATTAAAATGTAAGAATTGCCAAAAGAGTAATTCCGGAGTATATGAACATCGACCAAATCTGTGTGTCGTCCACAAAGTGTGTGAATTCTGCCTGACCAACGATATAACTGCCACGAGCGTTTGTGATAACTGTGGTGAAAACGAGCAAGTGTTTAGAGGTCCAAGTACGACAGATGATTTTTGTCGTTGGCTTTTCTCTTAAGTTAATACAGGTTGTACAGCGATTTGTCATAATTTCAAGGCATACGATAGCTATCCCGTATTGGAGTACCTACATCGAAATGCCATTTTACCTGAAGTAATCACAACTGGATCCAAATTTATGTCTATTTTTGTACCAGAATGCAGACTTCGAATGATAGATTCTTTAAACTTTCTACCAATGCCACTCTCGGATCTCCCGAAAGCGTTTGACGAAGAGGAGATAAGCAAAGGATATTTTCCGCACTTGTTTAACCGAAAGGAAAATTACAACAAAATCTTTACAAATCTCCCTGATATGAAGTTTTACAATCCTGATTCCATGAAACCTGAACGGAGGACAGAATTTATGGATTGGTATTCGAAACACAAAGAGGATCCTTTTGATTTCGATTTGGAACTTCTTAGATACTGCAGGTCTGACGTTGATATTCTGCGGAAATGTTTTCTGAAATTCAGACAGATGTTTATGGAAATTACAACACAAGACGACATAAAAGGGATCGATCCCTTTGAACAAAGTATAACAATAGCGTCAGTGTGTAATCTAGTGTACAGAACACTTTATTTGAAATCTGAACAAATCGGTATACTCCCCCCACATGGTTACAGACCGGAACAAAAACAGTCTATCAAAGCATTGTATTGGCTAGAGTACATCTCCAAACTTCATGACGTCAACATTCAGCGCGCTTTTAATGGTGGAGAAAAACAGATAGGACCATTTAAGGTAGACGGATACAGGGAGAACGCCTCGGGTGAAAAAATAGTTTACGAGTTCAATGGCTGCTTTAGGCATGGCTGTCCAAAATGCTTTTCATGAAACACTGTAAATCCTGTGAATGACACAACAATGAGTGACTTACATATGAAGACTTTGGACAAAATGAAATTCCTTCAAGATAAAGGATATACATACGAAAGCATCTGGGAATGTCAGTATGATCAGGAATGCAAAGTTAACGACGACTTAAAATCTGTGATTTCGGCTACGGAAATAGTCCCTCCATTGGAACCAAGATATGCATTTTTTGGCGGGAGAACCGAGGCATTTACACTTTTCAGTAAAAGCGACAAAGACCGCAAAATTAAGTATTATGATGTAACGTCTTTATATCCGTTTATAAATAAAACGGGAAAAGTTCCCCTTGGTCATCCCGAGATAATAACCGATGAATTTACGGATATACAAAACTATGAAGGTCTAATTAAGTGCAAAGTTCTTCCCAAAAAGGGAACATATATTCCAGTTCTACCGCATAAGTCTAACGGAAAACTTACATTTAGTTTGTGTCACACATGTACCGAATTGAAACAACAGTCTACTTGCAACCATTCCGATGAACAACGTGCCATCACTGGAACATGGGTCACCGATGAAGTTAAAAAAAGCCCTAGAGAAAGGATATGAAATATTAAAGATTTATGAGGTGTGGCACTTTAAAGAAGTAGCACAATATGATCCTGTTACTAAATCTGGTGGAATGTTTACAGATTATATAAACAAATTTCTGAAGATTAAACAAGAGGAAAGTGGGTGGCCTAAATGGTGTAAATCTGAGGATGACAAGAGGAAATACATTCAGGATTACTACGATAGAGAAGGGATATGGTTAAATGCCGAAAACATTAAGAAGAATCCGGGACTACGACAGCTAGCAAAGTTAATGCTTAATAGTTTCTGGGGTAAATTTGGACAAAGAACAAACCTACCCCAGAAAACCTACGTATCGGATGTCACAGTCTTCTTTGATATGATGACCAGTGACAATCAGGAAATAAAAAATGTGAGATTCATAAACGAAGAAATGGTACAAATAGACTGGGTTCATAAGGAAGATTTTATCGAAACGTCTGGAATTACTAATGTAGTGATCGCGGCTTATACGACCGCACAAGCCCGGCTGAAGCTCTATCAATATCTTGAGCGCTTAGATAGAAGAGCTTTGTATGGAGATACAGACTCAATTATATTTACGGTCGCACCAGGAGAATGGGAATTCGAGTTGGGAGACTACCTAGGCGATTTGACGAATGAGATACCAGATAACGACATAGATGTTTTCGTTACAGGTGGACCAAAAAATTATGCTTTTAGGTTGAAAACGCCTGATAATGAAGGCATATAAACTTTCGCTAAAGTCAGAGGCATCACACTTAACAACAAAAACTCGCTAGATATAAACTTTGACACTATATTTAACATGGTGATGCATAATAGAGATGGACATATAACTGTTGTTGACCAAAACAAGATAGCTCGGGATCCGAAAACATCGAAAATTATTACAAAGACTGAAGCAAAAGACTATAAAATTGTTTTTGACAAAAGAGTAATCCAAAATGAAGTATTTTCAGTACCATATGGAATGTAATTTTGAAATTTATATATAAATGAATTTATCAACAGTATTACTTAAACCTTTTATGCCTCTCAACATAAGGATTAAACCAGGTGGTCTGGAGAGTAAGCATTTTCTAATCCACTTATAAAACCTTTAGTTCAGATACAAAAAGGATCCAATTTCAGTCACATAATATCATTAAAGTTTAAATGACAGTGTTACCTTGTCAGTTTAATACGACAGCATCATATCATCATAAAAATGTGATACATAACGTACATAAATATTTTCCTAATGAAAAGTAAACACTGACCAGACAGATTATTTTCACCATTTAAATCTTGACAACAATGTTATTTGTCGTTATCAAAATATTACAAACAGGGACAAACAGACGACCATTTACTATCTATAAAGGGGATTATCAATTTAAATGCGTTAAAATGTTATCCTTATATTTACAATTTATGACTTCTGCACAAATTACAAAAAAACAAAAAATAATATGTACTGTTACTAAAACAAGAAGGGAAAAAAAACGAATACAAGTAGTGGCTACTTTGGCTATTACCTATAAAAAATACATGATAATAACGAAAACCCGATAGTGATTAATATAAATTACAATTATATAGATTAACAATTAAAATATGCATCAGCAGTACATAGCATACACCACTATACATAAGCTACTCTAATTAATGCACAACATAATTAAACATATAATACCAGATGCACTAATTAATCACAAATTTCCTCCTCCTCCCTATGGGCATTTAACATGGGGAATTCTTACCTATATGGGGGTCCTGTACTACTCATGTATATTACTTGGTTCTATGTGTAAAGAGAGCTACACAGTATGTAGCATTTCCCATATGACTGTTGGATTATTGCCTAGCTTCAATTAAGCTGTATTTCAAACTGATTAAGACCCGATCACTCACTCACTCTCCTTTACTGATGTGGCGCGACATGATAGATCTGAGGAAACCCCGTTACAGATCACATGTGATTGACCCTATGTACCAGCCAATGAAAATGTTGCGAGCTGCTTTCATTCTACGAGCAATCCGATTGGCCGAAAAATCGTATAACCATATGTATCATATCATTATATATTCATGACATACGTCACTCACACACCATGACATATCAGTAAAAAAGGGGGGGTGAGATCGGATATTAATAAGATTTGCAGAATTTCAGTTACACGCATATTCATGCTCAAATAAGTTTAGAAACAAACCCTTTTGTAAGTAACAAGTTACCGATTGACATATGCACGACTGTGTAGATTGTAACAAGATGGACGGACTAATCTGTATGTAATGAAATTCGTGCATTGCGGTGTGTCTCTCCAATTACCACTCGGCTGAAACACAATATAGGGCTCATACTCAAAAGCAGTGTGCTATGTGCAATATTATCATACTTTCATTGAATTTAAAGGTATCACTTTAATATCATGTTTTGGATGGTGAAACACCGAAGTTGCATACACAATTTCAAGAAGATATCTCTCATAGTTTTTGAGTAACAAGCAAAAGGGTACCGAAAAAATTTCACAAATAAGGCGTTATGCTGTTGCACTTGAAATTTGTTTATCTTTACACCAAAATTTCAAAACAGGAAAACAACAAAACTATTTTAATATAAATCTTTAGAAAAATTAATCAGGATTAATGTGATACCAAATTCATGAAAATCGGACATCAATTGGAGAAATTATCAGGCTTTATCCAAAAGGTATGTTTGTATCAGAAATCTGTAGGGTCCGTAACCAGTAATAAAATATTCTAGGAAACACTGTCAAAAGATTGATATTTTCATGTTTGAAGATGTAAAATGCACAGAGCAGTTATAATCAGTCAAAATATGAACAATTGTAGACAGAATAAAAACTGCAGAACAGAAAATATGGTTACGGACACTACAAAAACCATGTAACTATATTTAAGAGTGTAATTATAATCTTGTGTGAATAAATGTTAAATAAAAAGAGAAATAACAAGTAATTCTGAGTAATCTTAACATCATACAAACTTCAGACATTATAGATCATAGAAAACATGTTGCTTTTAAGAATAACAGTACTTGAATGTTCAGCTCTGCTGCAACACTGCATTGCCCTTTATTGTGTTTTACCCGACAGTTACTAACTAACTGAAAACATACTAAAAAATATAATATCCTCCACTTAAATCAACCAATGTTTTCACTTCATCGACCTTTTAATGGGAAAATGTACGACTGACGTCATAGATTGTATTAAACCGTGCTAATTTTGTAGCAAAAGTAGAAAAGTAGACCGCTACCGACCCAAACTTCCGGTCATCAGTTTTATCTGCTTAAATTGTTATATTATACAAACCTCGTCATTTTCTACTGCACTATATAACTGCATCTTAAAACCTTTGAAGTAATACCACTTGTCGTGTTCATCATTGTTAAACAGGTCTTCATATTTGTCTTCAGCGTTGAATCCAAAACAGTCAAATTTCTTATTTCCATTAAACAGAAGTACACATGGTATTTTTGAGGCAGCCCCACTGTTGTTACTGATCCACATGGACGTTTGTACATCTATAGGATTAGTCTTGAACTGGTACGAAAAGGAAAATGCATAGCCAGCCCCAGAACTCCCAAAGTCGATGGCAGCTACAAGAAGCTTTGTGTCACTCATATTCCTATTTTCATAATAACAAAATCATTAGCTATTCATACGTGAAATGAAATTTACTGTTTGCCCTGAACTCAATTCAACACAATCAACTTTATCTTTCTCCATGACAGAATCATAGATTATGGAAACATTACACTAGTATATACAACGCTTCTATATGTGATTTCCTAGTGTGAGTAAATTACTCAACTTTAATTTCTGATTTACGTACATCGTACACCTATGGTTAGGGAATGACATCCTTCAAATGAGCGCAAAAATGAACATTACACTGGTCAAAAGAAGAAGGACGGACAATACACTGGTCAAAAGAAGAAGGATGGACAATACACTGGTCAAAAGAAGAAGGACGGACAATACACTGGTCAAAAGAAGAAGGACGGACAATACACTGGTCAAAAGAAGGACGGACAATACACTGGTCAAAAGAAGAAGGACGGATAATACACTGGTCAAAAGAAGAAGGACGGACAACACACTGGTCAAAAGAAGAAGGACGGACAATACACTGGTCAAATGAAGAAGGACGGAAAATACATTGGTCAAAAGAAGAAGGACGGACAACACATTGGTCAAAAGAAAAAGGACGGACAATACACTGGTCAAAAAAAAAGGACGAAAGGACAAAGAACGATCTACAACACACTACAGAGAAAAATAAGAGAAACACGAACCAACTGATTAATGAATGATTGTTACTTATGATATAATGAGGGGCAGTCGTGGTCGTGATCACAGGCTAGCTACATTTACAACATCCTGTGCAATCAATGCCTATTACCACTAAAGTTCTGTTCGAAACCCTCTAATGACGAGGTGTACTTGATACAACATTATGTGATAAAGTTTGTCAGTGACTTGCGGCAAGTCGACGGTTTTATCCGGGTAGTCCGGTTTCCTCCACCAATAAAACTGACCGCCACGATATAGCTGAAATGTTGTTGAAAGTGGTGTCAAACACCATGACCCTTACCCTTTTATTAAAATGCATGTACAGTATTTGTGTCTTAGCGGTATCGATTTGCATATTTCTACGATATTTTCTATCAGATATTGGAACTGTTACGACAGTGTGATATTTTCTGTTTTTCTATCAGATATTGGAACTGTTCAGACAGTGTGATATTTTCTGGGTTTTTTTTATCAGATATAGGAACTGTTACGACAGTGTGATATTTTCTATTTTTCTATCAGATATTGGAACTGTTCTG
>MJUT01023306.1:406017-421847 GCA_002080005.1 Gigantidas platifrons
CCGCAGTACCTGGTGCGGTGCATACCATCTTCCTGTCAAATGTCACTTACCAGAGTAGCAGGTGTACCTCATCTACCTGCGGTACCCGGTGCTGTTCATACATCATACCTGTCACATGTTACTGACCGGAGGACCTGCCTGATGAACAGCATCTACCTATATGTATTATATGCATGCTCAAAATGATCATTATACTATGTTAATTCATTGTATTAATGGGAGAAAACTTCATAAGTTGGCAAAACTCGTGTCCTATTTCTTTTGTTAATTTAACAAATAAAATCATCATAAACTAACAGCATCTACATGTAGATAGAGACAATATACCTGTAGCATGTCACTGACCAGAGTACCCGGTGGAGACCATTTACCTAGTGCTTATCTCCAACCGGATCCGGGGTATAGGAAAAGGCCATCTAACCGTCACATGTCAGTAAACATCTTTATCATATTTCTTCTGTATTGAGTATACCGTGTCGTAGGCATGATAACTTCCAATTTAAGTGGAAATAGTCTACTGACAGCATGAATTCGTGTAAATATAAGTGCATGCACCATGGCGATAGTGAGTATGACACGTCCAACACGCTTCATTTCAATTGAATACATTATATGTCGTAACAGTTTTAATCTACTTCTTATTTATATTGCACGACAATACAATTAACACTCATTCATGCATATCATTTAAATAATAAAGGGATTATATTGACTTTCTTTTAAATATACATGTATCGTATTATTGATATTCACTTTTGATTTCGATTACTAATATATTATGTCGGATTCAGTAGTCATAATGTAAAATAATTATTTTTGTTACCTCAATATTTGTCCTTTCATTTTGTTCATTCTTGTCATCCATTATTTGTGGTTATTTGTATGATCAGGTACAATACGCTTGTATCGAATCATTTCTATTCCGTCAAAAGTTTTTTTTTATTTTCGTCGGCCAGACCACGTGATTTTGATGGAATGTTAGGCACTGGACTCCCAGTGTCAATGTACATAGCGAAAACTCCAATCGATATGTGGCGCTTTAGCATTCCTCAACTTAAAGAATTCTTAACATTTTCTGTAAAAGGCAGATAACAATTAAATTATTTTATTGGTAGCAATGACTTCAATGCACACAGTTACTTCTTTAAAATTAAATTTGTTTTCTTTATTTATTTACTTCTGTGATTGTACATGTACATGAATCAGAATCATGAAAGATTTGTCTTGGTATATATCTGTTATCAGACAGACAGTGGTGTATCGAACATCAGTATTGTCTCAGTATTACAATTACTTATTATCTACCGCATCTACGACTATCTGCTATGTTTACGTTGTCACGGTAATAGTGAAAACACCAGAAGTTGTCTGCCGAACATGTCGGACGTCAATACATGAAAAAGACGGAACATGAGCGGAATTGACATGATTCGAAACAAGCGCATTGTAAACACTAATGTCATGTTACATGTATTTGTGTAGGTGGATTAATGATACTTGGACATTTTAGTATATTCTTACTTTATACGTGTAAATGTAGGTGAAATGACAATATTTCTAGACAGGAAAATGTGATAATTTCACGAGTGACATTTTCAAGGAAGGTCATTAAAACCCAAAATGAGTAGAATATATATTTTTTTATAATGTTATAAAAAATATTTTACTCGAGTGTTGATTAGTCGTTGAATAATATGTCAATAATTTGTCTTAAATTGTAAGCTGTCTAACTTAGCATTTAATGTAATAGGAAGACCTCCATATTGATTCGAGATTTTAGTTATGGTTTATTATTTGTACAATGCGTTATCCTAGTTATGAAACGTTTCTCTTTCTCCTCCCCCTGTGCCTTAAGGAACATAAAGATATAGACACATATCATAGTCTCTCTGCTCTATGGCTACGAAGCCTGTGAGGGAGGTTGTCGGTTGTATGGGGTGGATCAAATGAACAACTCGACATATAAGTGGTAAATAAGATCGTTAACACCAGCTACGTGAGGTAATTCAGCGATGAAGTTTCTTGGCACCCTCCCTTAAAATAGCTTATTTTGACATTCTTCAAATTACTATATTCATATCCACGACAACGAATTTTCCAAAATATGGTATTTATCGAAAATCAAATATTATACGTCATTAAATTTCTCTACGGACAACTACCATTACTTGGTCGCCATCTTTGTTTCTCTTGGAACCCGGATTTGCTTACCTCACTTCGTTAATTTTGCCTCTACATTTGTAGTAACAACGTTTTGTCTATATTTAGGAATATCTTAAGTTTGTTTGTGAGTTAAATACAACAAAGTTGTCTTGCGTCGTTTGCCATCAGTGTTTCGTCTTAATTTTCCCCACCGGGTGACCTTAATAATTCCTATGACATCTATTTGAATGGTCCCAGATTACTCGGCCGGTACAAACAATGGCCGAAAGGTCATGCTAAATCTTAAATTGCATGCAGAATCATGTCAGTGTATACGAGTGGAGCGACATGTCTTCCCGCGGACTGTTGTTTCAGTGAGCTGACAACTATAACAATTCAACTAAGCTTGTTAATCTAATATAAACCAGACATCATCGTCGTAATCATCGAATCAATTGTTCTCGTCATGGTATAGCTGACAAATTGCTGATTTAATGACGCCATTGTTAATTTACAAGACATGTGCTTACATGCCATTAAATAACGATGAATCATTCCACTTTTCTTGTTTGATATGACAATGTAATATGTTGAAGTTCAATAAGCGTGCACCATAAGCTCATCCTATTAATATAAAGACATGACCCCTGCCCCTATTCACCCGTATTTAGGAGGGAAATGAAATCTTTTGAGCCATAGGTTTATATCCTCATTGCGACTTTGCTACGTCCTTCCCCGGGAATTGTATCCGCTACCGAAGGCTATATATTTCGTCCCTACCCACATATCCACACTTATCCAGTGGCAGTCATTGCTCCAGTTATCACATCCCTACCTCGTATATTGTTGAACTTGTTCTTGTCCTAAATATAACTAAAACACTGCTCCCTGAACGTTCAACAATCAATCATCATATATCATTTCTTCCTGATTAATTGTCATTATCCATTTAGGTTGCGACAGGTCGGTCCTTTTCCTCTGATTTCCTCCACCAATAAAACTGATCGCCACGATATAACTGAAATATCGTTGAAAGTGGCATTAAACACCATCAACCTCCATTTACGGAGCGTCTGCTTGCATGCCATTAATAAAGAAGAACATTTCCATTTGTTTCTCTCAAATTGATCCAATTACCGAATAATCATGATATACCATGATATAACTGTTTGTAAACAAGCCTACTAAGATCTCCATCATAAGATATATAGTTAACCTCTTTATAATAACATACAATATTACGGATTTAGTTTGTTACACAAATTTTCATTGGTACTTCAACCCTGAATGTAAGTATATATTCGGAAAACAGACGGGGTATATAT
The DNA here is from genome assembly GCA_002080005.1 of Gigantidas platifrons. NCBI lineage: Eukaryota > Metazoa > Mollusca > Bivalvia > Mytilida > Modiolidae > Gigantidas > Gigantidas platifrons. The sequence continues at coordinate 409,485 of MJUT01023306.1, forward strand.
TTCAGTCCCCAAAAACGATAAAAACATGGACGACAAAACCTACGCTTCACTGAATCAATGGCATAATACTGAATAATAAATGTTTTTTTTTACCAAATTAAATGCTGTTTTTATACTCAAAACGGCTGTATGAACAAACTAATATTATAACGGTTTATTCCATCACAAATACCTGATCGATTCAGCAAAGTCCTATGTTCTACGGCTGTACCATAACAAATAACCAAAACGTTGAGCCTTGAAAACTTCGTCGTCATGGGGCCACACCAAGGTTTTATTTATATTTTGTTAACATTAAAATTATTGAAACTGTTTCGCAAACCCGTTGTTTTGCTATGTGATATATTAATGTTATATTTATAAAGTTTATAAAATTTACTACATATGAAACTGTGTTGATTTAGAAATTTAGTACAGTATTTTCCTTAATGAGACACCCCATACGCGAAAAATGACGTGACACATATTTTGACGTCATTGAGGAATGACGTCAAAGGTACGGAAAGAGATATCTAGAGCTACGAAAAATGAAAATAGAAGACGCAACTTAGGACAAGGTGCAGTAAGGGCCGATTTTGGCCCCCCACTCAGATCTTTATAATTTTTATGTATATTGTATCCTTATAACCTTATTTTGTCTTAACACAAAAATTGGAATGAACCATTGATGCACGTGGCAGCAAACGGGGTATAAAAAGGGAGATAATTTGCCTATTTTGGGAATTTTTATTTTTTTGCGTATAGCCCGATTTTGTTCCCTTTTATTATATATCTGCTTCTAGTGATAGTGACTACTGAATCAATATTTACTAAACTTCAAGTGGTGTATATCACATGAGTTTTAATTTTCTTTTTCTTTTCAAAGTGGTAACTGTAACTATGGTAACGAGAACCCGGGAGACAGTACAAATTACATATAAATATGATCAAATATATACATTTGAAGATGTTCATGACTGGCTGTATCTGTTAACATCTTTATTTATTCAATTTTCATTATTTCAATGTGTTTTTTATTCTTTGAACTAAAATGATTGCCAAAAAATGAACTTGGATATCCATGAATTATACGATACTTCGATTTTAGATAATGAAAAACGTTTTGGCATTTAATTTGTAGATTAGTTTCCCAGTTATAAATTAAATATATGTTTTGTTTCTTTGTCATGTCCTTTTGGTGAGAAGCAATATTTTCCATTCCTATTGTTTTTGTTTTCCCAACAAAATCATGAACTTGTCAGCATTCATTTTCTGTATCCATCCGCATCGATCCGAGTTCGCAAATCTGGCGCATCCGTACCGTTACGTGAATTGTTTTAGTGATGTTGTTTACAAAAATGCGATGAAAAAATATGCAACTTTTCCATCTTTAAATACGAGCGCAAAGGAGAACCAAGTTCATATTTCACTGAAACATTATCAAGTAAAATTAGAAGAAGTACGCAAAGTATAAAGTTGGTTCTCAATTGCGCTCAATGTAAACTTCCCGGTCATCTAGTGTAAATGTCGTCAAAATCGTGAAGTTTATATGAGATTGAACGATTTTAACGTTATAAAAAGTACGATTATCCTTATTTTCAATAAGAAATTAATGCATATGATCAAATATGAATAGCTGAAGATTATTTATTTAAACTCAGACGTAACCCAGAAGATGATTTCTTTTCATGTTGAATTGGGGGCTAAAAACGGTCCTTACTGCACCTTGTCCTTTATTTAATACAGTTGGATGTTGTATTGAAAAAAAATCTGTTATTCAGCTATCAGACAGGGTATATAATGTGACATTCCCGGCTTATGATATATATTCCCTTCGGCTGCGCCTTATGGAATATAGATCCTAAGCCGGGAATGTCACATTATATACCCTGTCTGATAGCTGAATAACATATAATACTAAATCATTATACAAAAGAAATGTCTTGTGGTTTTTTCTAAATTTAGATCGTAGGCTTTGTGCATATATATTTATTATTCAGTATTTGTGCATATATATTTTAAAACGATCATCCGTTATAATGTATATCAAATTACATTTTTAATGTAAACAGTATTCACAAATGAAGACTAAATATTTCGTTCCTACAATGTACCCAAATATCCATACTTTTTCAGTGGCAGTCATTGTTCCAGTTGTCTCATCCCTGAGGACAGCAAAAAGGGAGGTGGGAGAAAAGGGGGCGGGAGGTGGGAGAAGGAGAGAAGGGAGGTGGGAGACAGAGGGGCGGGAAGTGGGAGAGGAGAAATTTGTAAAATGGGAGAAAACTTACCCCCCCCCCCATGTGAATAAATAGCTTAAGAGATTTAATTTTCCTTGTCAGGTGGAAGGAGAAAGCAACTAATGATGAAAATGATCATTTAAGAAACAAGAATTTAAGGAAGTCGATCATAGATAATAAAAATACAGAAAAACGGGATATATTTAAAGTACTATTGTCTTGTGTCCAGAATTGGGCGTAATATTTGCTTATGTTGATGCTGATTTGCTGTGATTGCATCAAGATTTCCAAGATTCTTTTCTTCTAAATCATAATAATTACAGGGGTACAGAGAAGTTGTCAATATTCATACACATCAAAGGAAATGCACATGCCTACCATATTTTGTTATGTAAAAAACAGGGGTTTCCAACTTTCACACTTGAATTACATAATTTTAATCTGTGTAAAAAAGAATGATAAACAGATTCCTGAATTTTATGGAGAAGTACTTCGAAGTTGGAACAAATTAGGAGGTGGTCAAACTAAAACACCTTTAAATTTTGCAGACGTCAGGAAACAAATTATATGGGGAAACAAATTTATTAAGTTTGATCACAAAACTTTGTTGTTTAATAATTGGATAAATAGTGATTTGATTTATGTAAACAATATTTTAGATGAAAATGGCGAGATATCACAAAACTTTATTTTAAACCTTTTCAATAATAAATCCAACTGGATGACAGAATTTACCATTATGAAAAAAGCAATTCCAAAGAATGGGTAGATATACTTAAAACAGAAAATTCCAAAAAAAAGTGTAGTCAATATTATTAAAAATTATGTATTGATTAAGGGAAAACCATATAGATTTTCATTCCTAAGTAATAAATTTTTTATGAATTGCTTCTGAATGAGAAATTTACAAAACCAATTGGTTTTAATACATGGTATACATATTTACAACAAGAACTACCAAAATGTGAAACAGTATGTTATTTTATATTTAATTATTTAAGTGAAAATAAGTTGAAGGTTTTCAGATGGAAATTATTACAATTCATTATTCCTACTCAAAAGCTACTTTTAAAATGGAAAATCATGAAAAATGATTTATGCAATGTATGTAATACAGTGGAAGACTATAGTCACTACTTTAGGACTTGTATTTTTTTCAAAGAGTTTTGGGGGAAAATAAGAGAATTGTTAAAAAAAAATGTGGAATAGAAAATGATATAACATTATATCATCTTGTATTCGGTTATAAAATATTCGATAAAAGCTATTATGACTTCAACTATTTTCTTACAATCATTGGATTTTCAATATATAAAGCATATTACATTTCAGAACAAAAAACTAAAAGGCTTGATGTTTACTCATTATTTGTTAGGGAATACCTTCAAATATATAGGAAATGAAATAATGCAGAAAAGTTCATTTCTAAAAAGACTACATAATTATTTGTAAACTATTTGAATATGAATTATTTTAATATAATTTTGTTGCAAATTTCTCTATATTTATTTTATATGTATTGCTTCATAAGAAGCTTGGGCTTATGAAGATGGTTGTAACAAGCATTTGAATAAAATATTATTGTTGTTAAAAAAAAAAAGAAAAAAAGAATGATAAATTTTGTTGATAAAAATTAGCTGGACAGTTGTTTTTACACCAGTTACGTAATTTCTGTTTACTAGTGTTTATTTTTGCATATTATATACATGTGCACTGGTACTTTATGACTAATTTAGTCATGATATGTCTGAAATAACACACCTGATTCAAAGACACCATAGATTGGACTATTGCATAATTTATATTAAAAAAAGAGTTCAGCCAATAGGGCTAATGATAATTTATACTACTGGTATTCATATTTCATTGAGGGTCTGTAATGTGTCTGTTAAAGGGAAAAATGCAAATACACCTGTCTCTTGTGTTTTCTGTTACAGATCTTGATTGAAGAATAATGTTTTAATCTAACACCTTATCAGTCCTGTTTTATTTATTTACATCCTTCAAATCAGTCTAAGGGGCCGTCATGATCGTATGGTAGTTGGATTTACCGTGACCTATGTAGTCAGTGCCTATCACCACTGAAGCTGTGAGTTTGAATCCCGCTTGGAAGAGGCTTAGTCGATATAACATTATATGATTAAAGTTTATCAGCGACTTGCGACAGGTCGGCGGTTTTCTCCGGGAGAAAGGAGGTGGGAGAAAGGGGGTGGGAGGTGGGAGAGAAGGGGGTGGGAGGTGGGACAGAGTACCCCCTGTCCACCCCTTCATCACTACCTCGTAACTTGTTCTTGTCTTGAATATAACTGAAATACTGCTCCCTGAGGTTCGACAATCAATTATTATATAGCATGCCTTCCTTCCAATTACAGAGCATCTACTTACATACCATTGAGAAAGACAAATTTTCCATTTTTATTTTGTTCAAATTGACCGAATAACCGAATAATCCCAGACCCCATAAGTATAACTAATTTTTCAAACAAGGCAATAAGGGTAATACAAAAATTACCGAACACAGAGCAATCTTCCAAAGGGAAATTCAAAACTCATAAATCAATAAACAGACAAAATCAGTCAACAACCGGGAAACTGGAAAACCGCAATGGTACAGGTATTTCTAAAGAAATGGTGTGTTGTGGTTTGATCTAAATTTAGATCGTAAGCTTTGTGAATATATGTTTAAATAACTTAAAACGATCATTATCCGTTCTGATGTATGTCAACTTACATTTTTAAAGTAAACAGTTACAAACATTGTTACTTTGATATGGAAGTCGGCAAATGAGGTATGCGATTTATTTTTTCTAGTAATCTATATTACATATTTCTTAATATAAAGAAATAAATAAGATTCTTGTCTTCAAGATTTCAAATAGTTATAGTGATGGAAAGATTGGTCCGTTAAAGTTTTATGTAAATTATTAAATTGATTCTCTCTTCAAATTATTAGTAAGTTCTTGTTTTCATTCAAACGTTTCGGTCACAAGGCTTTCATCAGTATTGTATTTTATCAAGCCTGTTACTAAGGTCTCGGTCACAAGGCTTTCATCAGTATTGTATTTTATCAAGCCTGTTACTAAGGTCTCGGTTACAAGGCTTTCATCAGTATTGTATTTTATCAAGCCTGTTACTAAGGTCTCGGTTACAAGGCTTTCATAACTATTGTATTTTATCAAGCCTGTTACTAAGGTCGCGGTCTCGAGGCTTTCATCAAAATTTTATTTTATCAAGTCTGTTACTAAGGTCTCAGTTACAAGACTTTCATCAGTATTGTATTTTATCAAGCCTGTTTCCAAGGTCTCAGTCACAATGCCTTCATCAGTATTGTATTTTATCAAGCCTGTTACTAAGGTCTCGGTAACAAGGCTTTCATCAGTATTGTATTTTATCAAGCCTGTTACTAAGGTCGCGGTCTCGAGGCTTTCATCAATATTTTATTTTATCAAGTCTGTTACTAAGGTCTCGGTTACAAGGCTTTCATCAGTATTGTATTTTATCAAGCCTGTTACTAAGGTCTCGGTTACAAGGCTTTCATCAGTATTGTATTTTATCAAGCCTGTTACTAAGGTCTCAGTCACAAGTCCTTCATCAGTATTGTATTTTATCAAGCCTGTTACATGACGCTACATCTGAGATAATAAACTGTATACAGTGAATGAAAACAAGAATGTTCTTACAACTTTATATAATTGTTTTCCTCTCGTATCAGAAACTGTCCAATCGTAAATCATGTATTTAACATTTGCAAATAATATGATAATATATTTTGATTGATATCTAATTTAGTGCGCACGACTCATTTCTGGAATGGCTTTCATCAGGTACGCTACAAGTCAAAAGATTGGAAAGTCAAATGATGTAAAAGTGTTGTGTTTTATGAAAAACTGTATATTATTATGTTTTATGAGGACAACAGAAACGTAAATATCTAGTTATTTCGCACGACTCATTTCTGGAATAATCTTCATTATGTACGCTCATTGTTAAAAGTCTGGAAAGCCAAATGATGTGAAAGTGTGGTGTTTTATGAAAAAATCAAAAGTGTAGATATCTAGTTATTGCACACGACATGTTTCTGGCTTAACCATCATTGAGTACGCTCATTGTCAACAGATTCGAAAGTCAAAGGATGTAAAAGTGGTGTGTTTTATGAAGACAATAGAAACGTAGATATCTAGTTTTTACACACGACTCGTTTCTGGAATAACGTTAATTAAGTACCCTCATTGTTAAAAGTCTGGATGGAAAGTCAAATTATGTAAAAGTCTTGTGTTTTATGAAGACAATAGAAACGTAGATATCTAGTTTTTACACACGACTCGTTTCCGGAATAACGTTAATTAAGTACCCGCATTGTTAACAGTCTGGAAAGTCAAATTATGTAAAAGTGGTGTGTTTTATAAAGTTAATGTATTTTATTTGGATTACAACTCTAAGATGACCATCATCTTAGTTTATAAATTAGAATATACTTAGCTTACCATTTGAACTTGAGGTAGGGATGGAGGTTGATGAATATTATTTATGATAAATACATGTGATGTTCAGCTTTGGTAACTTCATTTGAGGGATTTAAAATTGTGTAAATGCAGACATAACCATATAGAGTTAGTGTAATTTATTTAGAATATAACTCGTTGATCACCAACATCGATGGTTATAAATTAGACAGAATCTACTTAGTTTTCAATTTGAACTTGAGGTAGAGTTGGAGGTTGATGACAGCTTCTATTTGGAATATGATTTATGACAAATACATGTAGAGTTCAGTTTCGATAACTTCATTTGAGCAATTAAAAAATGTGTAAAATGCAGAAACATTGCTCATTTAACCATAAACAACAATTGATCAAGTTGCACCATATGGTGATTTCAAATAAACAGCATAATTATAACGTAATAGTTGTGGTTGTACGTCTGTTAACGCTATTCTTTTAAATTTGAACTCCGTGTGTGGTAATAATACACAACTTCTCTGACTTCCATTGGACGTCCTATTTTTTATTCGGAATGTACCAAACAGAAAAAACACAAAAGTACTAAGTGGTCGGACAAGATTCTTGTACGTAAAATAAAACTTGAAGCAATTTATTGAGTCTGCCATTTGGTGGACATCTGAAAGGCAAAATATTCATGACATCACTCGAAGTTTTAACGAGAGTAAGACGACGGATATCACTTGTGGAGGAGGAACTGCTTACCCATCCTGAGCACCTGAGTTTACTACTAATTTATAATGGAGTCCCTGTTGCTAAATCATTAGCTTTCTGTGTAGTATTTTGTCGCCTATTGGTTGTCTTCTAGTCCTTTTCAGTTTTGCCATTTTATTGATTGTCCTTAAAATTACGGCTTCTGTTGACTCCTATGGTATCTCCAATTTTCTTTTTGTACATCACTATCAATTACAAAGCATTTCATTTGTCAAGGTGGCAATCAAAATCAAAATACCCGCCCATGATACAAACTGGGAGGCGAATTCGACTTGCACAGCAAGTGAAAGAGTTCCCAGAATAAGGCGAGGTTTTTAATTTCCTCGTCTAGCAATGGGTAGGCAACGAATATTCCTATGTGTGCTCATTTGAAGAATACCATTCCCTAACCACAGGTGTAACATGTACATAAATCAGAAGTTAAAGTTGAGTAATTTACACACACTAGGAAATCACATATAGAAGCGTTGTATATACTAGCTGTAATGTTTCCATAATCTATGATTCTGTCATGAGGACAGTTAAAGTTGATTGTGTTGAACCGAGTTCTGGAAAATTAATCAATGTCATTTCACATTTGAATAACTAATGATGTTTTAAATATGAAAAATAGGAATATGAGTGGCACAAAGTTTCTTGTCGCTGCCATCGACTTTGGGAGTTCTGGAGTTGGCTATGCATTTTCCTTTGCTTACCAGTTCAAGACTAATCCCATAGATGTACATACATCTATATGGAACAAAAACAACAGTGCTGTTACCACTAAATTACCATGTGTACTTCTGTTTGATGAAAGTAAGAAATTTGACTGTTTTGGATTCGACGCTGAAGACAAATATGAAGACCTCTTTAACAATGATGAACACGACAAGTGGTATTTCTTCAAAGGTTTTAAGATGCAGTTATATAGTGCAGTAGAAAATAACGAGGTTTGTATTATATATCAAGGTAGAATGACAAAACTGATTAGCAGAGCTTCGGGTACGTAGCGGTTTTATGTTGTTACAAAGTTACTACATTATAATACAATCCATGACGTCGGTCTTGGATTTATCATTCAAAGGAGATGGAAGTAAAACCATAGTCGGATTAAGGCCTATAAAACTAGGTTACTCCTACCACTTTTTGTAGTGTCTATATCAAGCCAAGAAAGCGATCATATGCTTATGTGTTAGGGGTATCTATTTGCCCTGTTTCTACGATTTTTCTATTGGATTTTGGAATAGTTCCTATAATTAGGACAATAATTGGAACATGTTGTTTAAAAAATACTACGCTCTTGTTGTATGTTAATTGTCCATCGTTTTTCTAGTGGCAAATGAAAAGGGGACTTACAATATCTGTGAAAGGATTAAAATACAAAACTATGAGAAATATTACATACCTTTCAGCTGTAATGACATATATATCAGGTATCATCATCTCTTTACAGCCGTAAAATTTTGACATTCCTTTTCTTTCAAAGAAATAGTTGACTAAATAAAACAGAACATTCTGTATAATTTGATTCATTTCTGCCAATTATGAATTTTAAACATTTTCCTCATCGTAAAACCTTTTACATTACTTTTTTTTTTCAAACAAAAACAACCAACAAACAAATGAACAAACAAATAAACAAAACCAAAAACAGTTGATTGAATAAAATTGAACTGTAATTTGATTCATGTCTTATGAAATTAAAATAACCTCAAATTGATAGTTGTTACCTTTGGTGGGTGTACATTTTAATGACCCTCTACAAGAAAAGTTTGGTGATGCTAAATGAATAATCGAAGAAAGCCAATACAACGATCAAAAGAAAAATGACAGACAAAACAGAAGTCAACAAAACACAAATGGACATTAGATGGTATCTTATAACAAAGATTACATTTTACATGTGGAGAGTACGCATACACCACAGACGATGACTTAACATAGAGCCTGTTGAATAATATTTTATTATTACATTGTATTTCACAGTACGTAATGGGATGGAATATTCTTTCAATTATCATCTATGCATTTAGACATTTGTAGCCACGAATGTTTTGATAAATGTTGATCATATTTATAATAAATCAAAGAAGATATGGCTATTACTGCAGGAAAATATGTCATTCTTAGAAACTCAGCCACCAATTCCACTAAAAATATCTCAACCGCAAAAACTCAGCCACCACTTCCGTTGAAAATATCTCATTCACGAGAAATCAACCACCACTGCCACTGAAAATATTTCATTTTCAGAAACTCAGCCACCACTTCCATTAAAAATGTCTCATTTGCAGAAACTCAACCACTACTGCCTCTTGAAACATTTCATTTTCAAAGACTCATCCACCACTGCCACTGTAGATATATCATTCACAGAAACTCAGCCACAACGTTTATTAAAAATATCTTATTCACAGAAACTCAGTCACAACTTCTATTAAAAATATCTTATCCGTAGAAACTCAGCCACAACTTCTATTAAAAATATCTTATCCGCAGAAACTCAACCACAGCTTCTATTAAAAATATTTCATTTTCAGAAACTCAACCACAACTGCCACTGAAACTATTTCACTCGCAGAAACTCAGCTACCACTTCCACTAAAAATATCTTATTCGCAGAAATTCGACCACAACTGTCATTGAAAATATCTTATTCGCAGAAACTCAACCACAACTGCACCTGAAAATATTTCATTCTCAGAAACTCACCCACCACTTCCACTGAAAATATTTCATTCTCAGACACTTGAAGCTAAATGAAACCAAACTGTACACAAATGTTCATTGGATAATGAAACACCAGAATATTGGCACATATGTAAATCTATTTTTTTTAGGATATTCGAGAAGACTTTGAATTATATGAAATAGGAGGCAAAAAGATGTCTGCTAAAGTTGTATTTGCTGCAGCCATAGGTTATCTAAAGGATCATTTGGTTGGTGAAATTAAGCATAGAAAACTAGGAGCGGTAGAAGATATGATGTATTGGGTTGTGTCAGTGCCAGCCATCTGGAACGATTCCTGTAAACAATTTATGAGGGAATCCGCAGAAGTGGTACTATTTTACATTATTTTAATTTTTTTAAAAAGCCATGATATAATGACGACTCAATCTAAATATCCGAGATTTAGGGTATCACGTGATATTATTTAGGACATTTTGTAGCCAATCGATCACTTCCGTCTGGACGTAATAGTCTCTGAGAGTAATGCCTCCGGCTTCAGTGTACCTCAGCGGCTTCAATATTAACAAAAACAAATTGGCTTCAGAATCCACAAGACTTTATTATTTAGAGAAACTATACAAGGATGACTATCACGATACCACCCCACCTTAACTCCCATGGATAATGTATTTTGTTGAAATCTGTGACACAAATCTGACTTAGAAAAAACCTTATGAATATAAATATACAAAATGTAAGTTGAATCTTAACAATGCTGACTTCACTGAAAGAAATATATATGCAAAATGTATGAGGCTATGCATCTAATTGGATCTTAACAGTGCTCGCTTACTTAAGCAACATAGGTAGGCATGTTGCTCTACTCGGACGCATAGTACTAAATCCTAGCCAAACAGGCTATGCACTTACTCATTCAAGAAGAGTTTGAAGATACCAAAGGGGTAATTAGAATCCAAAAATAGAAAAAGAACAGACAACATAATAGTGGCCAAAAGAAAAAGTACAAAAAGACAACAACAAAAAAACAAAAAAAACGAACGACCCACAAAACATACACGTAAAACTAAAGATCGAGTAACACGAACCCCACTACAAACCGGGGGTGAACTCATGTGCCCCAGAGGGTTAAGCAGTGTTTTATCAGATAATCTTTATATAGTCTTTGGTTTAACCCTACCTTGACGCGAACTCACGATCTACCGCACTAGAGATGAGCACACTAACAATTGCACCACCGTTGCGGTTCATATATTATTCTTGTTGTCTTCATACAAAAAATAAAATAGAACGCAGATAGTGTAATAATAGTCGGTATAAATATCCAGGAATGTCTTCATAACATGTGTTTTATTTTTAATTTTCAACTACAGGCTGGAATAAAGAGAGATACATTTTCCATTGTGTATGAACCGGAAGCAGCGTCAGTTTATGCCAGGCTTCTTCCGGTAGATAAGTTTGTTGGGGAAAATAAGATGGTTGCTCTGAAGACATTTGATCTTGGGCGGAAGTTTATCGTTTTAGATGCTGGAGGTATGTGAATAGTTAAATTTTATTGAATAAATTAGTAATTAATTGATTGATGTTGTTTCTAATGAATAATTTCTGATCAGAGAAAACAATTGAATCTCAGTGGAGCATGAATCGTTGATCTTTTATTTGGTTGTCTTCTAACTGTCAGTGTTTCAATGCTATTATGATGCTTAATTAGATTTCTCTAGGCATATTCTATTTGCAAATAAAGCTGAAAAAATGTTTCGTTAAATAATTCTATAAAGTCTTCTCCGGTTTACAGTGAATATAAATAACAACCGAGCATGCAGATAGAGCAACCGAGCATACAAATATAGCACCTGAGCATGCAAATATAACAACTGAGCATACACATCATTGAAATGTAAAAACGTACATACAATTTACAATTAAGGTAAATGGTAAGAACATTCATTGACCCTGCTATTGTACTATCCATGTTTCTGTTGTGGCTCATATTTTTTTTATAGTATGTGGTCTTTTTGAGTGGCAGTGTACCTGTGCAGTTTTTTTTAATATCATTTGTTTACATATCTATTGCCGTTGGCGATCCAGTTGTCAAGAAGGGAGTGACGGAATCACCTAAAATGGTTTAAAACTGCAGATACGATAATGAACGAAGGATTTTCATAAAGTACTGCGTGGACTACTATTATATTTATTTTGTCTCAGTATTGTTAAAAATGCTGTTATAGTGACAACCGGAACCTTTTAACCGTAATGGAAGCGGG
>MJUT01023306.1:426487-437441 GCA_002080005.1 Gigantidas platifrons
TAATACCTTAGAAGTAGTGATATAGTGGTGGATATTTGTGTATGATCCTTTTTATACAACTGATGAAGGCTGTGGAAAACATGCGACAATACTCGTGAATCCTCCATCGGGACAACTATGGCCAATAATAGCTGATGGACGAATTGAACTTCAAATAACATGCACGGAAATGGTGGGAACATACATTTTCAATGACACTGGTGATTGAACAGCCACACGATTTGAATTTCTTCCAGCAAAATCATCAAATAATCGTAACAGGAAGCGGATATTGATTCTTTTTATTTAGATCTATAATTCTAGTGCGATCACAAATTTTATTTTCTGAAACATTTATATATAATGCATACAAGTACTTTTGATGTCATGAATATATGATATTTAGTATTAACAAACTAGTGTTGAAATTTATTCAAATGATTGCCGGTGATGAACGACTTCATCCAGCTGTGTAGGATATTAATATTGATTGCCCTTAAAACTAGCTTAGCCTCGCCACCTTTTATTGAATTGTCTATGCCGAGCCAGGAGACCGAGCGGTCAGGTATTTATGTGTCAGAAGTATCGATTGTTGACCTCTTTCTACGATATTGTTTTTTCATATTAATGCGTCAACAATTCATATATAATTTTAGATTGTTAATTTAAGCTTTTTTTCTGCAATAAATCGTTCTGAGGGTGGGGTTTTTATTTTTATTTTTTTATTTTAATACAACAACTTGGTAGATTTTGAAATTGCACTTAATATTTCCAGGCCTTTCATTTGCGGGTATCTCAATCATAGTAACTTTAAGCATGATAATGAACAATAAAGTCACGATACCGGTTAGGACGCCGGTTTGTTTACCAAGGTCCTCCTGTATTCGGAACACTGTAGCTTTAGGTTAATGTGTCCTTCCGTACATCCTGGCAGAGGTTATTTCTTTATCGTATATTCAATCAGAGGAGAAATTTTACTGCAGAACATTAAACCATATAAAGTCGAACACTTAACCTTTGTTGGTGCTGCTGCTACATTTACAACATGTGGTTCTATATCACCATGTACATTGGCACTTTTTTACTGTATTTATATATTGTAGTTTATATCAGATGTCTCAGTGTGATACGGATTCCTAAGACTTCCTTTAACCAGGTAAAAAAAAGAAATATTTTATGTTCAGCTGAACAAGTGAAATAGAACATAAAAAAGAATTACAGAAGCTAAAACCTTTAATCCCATAAAACTTTTAAGACCTATTAATAATCCAAGCATAGATAAGTGGATTCCATTAGGATACCACTTGAGATCAAAGAAACAATAGAAACAGCTTTACTCATTTCGTGTAATTAAATACTAATTTTCAAACTTGTACAAGAAAAAGAAGATATCTCAATAAATGGGAAAAGATATATTTCAGAAATTACTTCCACCTTGGAACAACATAGACTTGTTTGAGTAGCTATTGTATCAGCAGCTGAGCACTAGTCCTAAAATAACTTTTTATAGAAGTGACTGTATCAGGCCAGTAAAGTGAACGGTCATGTATATGTGTGTTAGGGACTAGAAGTGACTGTATCAGGCCAGTAAAGTGAACGGTCATGTACATGTGTGTTAGGGACTAGAAGTAACTGCATCAGGCCAGTAAAGTAAACGGTCATGTATATGTGTGTTAGGGACTAGAAGTGACTGTATCAGGCCATTAAAGTGAACGGTCATGTATATGTGTGTTAGGGACTAGAAGTGACTGTATCAGGCCAGTAAAGTGAACGGTCATGTACATGTGTGTTAGGGGCTAGAAGTGACTGCATCAGGCCAGTAAAGTGAACGGTCATGTATATATGTGTTAGGGACTAGAAATGACTGTATCAGGTCAGTAAAGTGAACGGTCATGTATATGTGTGTTAGGGACTAAAAGTGACTGTATCAGGCCAGTAAAGTGAACGGTCATGTATATGTATGTTAGGGACTAGAAGTGACTGTATCAGGCCAGTCAAGTGAACGGTCATGTACATGTGTGTTAGGGTCTAGAAGTGACTGTATCAGGCCAGTAAAGTGAACGGTCATGGATATGTGTGTTAGGGACATCACTTTTTACCTTTGTTTCTATGATTTGTCAATTCGTTTTTAGAATTTTCCGATCGTGTGGTATTTTTTTTTCATGTTACTCATTAGGAATTTTCACCCAGTGAGTCTGATCTAAGTGTAGAAGTAAATAAACGATGCAGTTTGAAAATGGTGAACAAATACTCCAACAACCCTCTTTATAAGCTACTGGTCATTAGAGGTTCTGTTACAAGTATGGTGCTTTAAGAAGAGTGTGAAGATACCAATCAGAAGCCGTAAATCAAAGAATAACAGACAACACAATGACCAAAAGAAAAAGGAGAAAAGGACAAAGAACGATCTACAAAACATTACACATAAAACACAAGATCGAGCAACACAAACCCCGAGGGTGAACTCAGGTGCTCCGGAGAGATATGCAGTCCTTGCTCCACATGTGACACCCTTCGTGAATTATATATCCACGGGGTATTTGTTTACTTGTTGGACCTGGGATAACTATGGTTACATCTCGGGTAGACAAGATAATTTAGTGTAAGTTGTGGAGAGGCTATGTCTCATTTCTATTTCCGTATATCATTAAGAGGTCATGCGGTTGAACGACACTCTCCAACTTTGACAATCGATGTCACGGTAAATAGCCATCATACTTACTAAGACACGACGCTATCAATAATATACACTATGCGTTGAAATAGTTTTACAGATACCTTCATCAATGTGACCGAAACAAAATAGTGTAAACAGTAGAACAAAATCATGGGGCTCACATTGGTTCAAACAGACAGATCACATATGTCAAGGCGTACGTTATCTGTAAGTTTTGAAAATAACTTTACGGATGTAAATTGTAAAATTAGATTTCCTAGTATTAATTCGCGTTACATGTTTACACAACGGTTATTCGTCAAACACGTCGTACACCAAATTATTTTCTCAATATATCACAGAATTACCATTCTTGAGCATTTGAATTCATCCCCGGTTTTTGTGTGGTTCTTGTTACTGAATCGTTAGTTTTCTATGTAGTGTTTTGTGAGTGAGTGATTACTGTGTTACGGCAATGCAGAGAAAATGTTTAGCTATATCATGGCGATAAGTTAACGTTCAATGAAATGATGATGAGGTCCGCTTTGTTCTAGGCCAACACACTGAGTAGGATTTTTATATTGCTAATGCACTGAAACATCAGTTCGCGGGTAGACATGTCGCTCCATTCGGACACATTATTCTTATTCAGAGCCAACCAGTCTTTGCTCTTTCTCCTTAATGCTGCGTGCTTAGCGGAGAAACAACAAATGCCAATTTTAAAGTATTTGGTTTCACTTGACCGGAGCCCGACCTCACGATCTTCCGCACTCATGGCGAGCACACTAGCCATTACGCCACCGATGCGATTGTGTAGTGTTTTGTAAATCATTATTTGTTCTTTTGCCCTTTTTCTGTTGGTCATTGTATTATCTGTTCTTCAATTTACGACTTCTGATTACCTCTTTAAAATGTGTAATAAACAGACCGCCGCGATATAACTGAACATTTATTGAAACATGCTTACCCAATTAACATGTGAACATCATCAGTTACCACATAACTAATGTTAGGTCCTTTCGCATTGTATTAGAATCCATATGAAATCAACGAGGACCAAAACGGGTACGAAACTATTTTAACATAATACATGTATATTGATTGAATAATTAGTTTTTTTGTTGTTTAACCTTCTTTTTCAATAATGTTTATGCCAGAGAATAGTTTACAAACAGTAGATCATTTAGGTATTGGGTAGCACTGGGACGGGGCTAAGGGTGGATGTTTGATTACTACATGAGAGAAGTGATTAGACGAATAATTTTACAATAGAACGGGCCACTATCGGTAAAATCCCTGACATTCTGAAAAAACGAGTCACTCATTTATGAAATTTTTGAAGGGGTTATTTATGCGATTCGTCCAAACCAGCCGACGTTCAAATCGGAATGTTGTGTGCTGCATCGTCGGAATTGTCGGCAACGAGCACATTCAGAACAGGTGTACGATGCATCGTCGAACGGTTGTGTACGTTGCAACGAATTTACAAAACATTAGACAGAAAACTAAAGATCGAACCCCACTAAAAACTGGGGTGACCTCAGATGTGGCACCCGTAATGTTACTCTTGTTACAAACTGGTGATAAGTCATGAATGAGGAAAGAACCGGATTGTTATCACGATAATAGTAGGCTTCGTGTTCTCTCTTTTCTTATTAGAAAATCTAAACGGTTGGCTCGATGAATACTTCATAACTGTCAATCAATTGAATTAATTTCAACACTAATTTTTTTTTTAAATAATGTAATATACTCATTAAATCAAAATTACATAATTACATACATGTGTATACATTATATTTTAATGTTTTATAAACTCCAATACGTGATCCCACTACGATTATCAATCTAAATAAAAAGGATCAAATATCCTCTTTCTGTTAGGATTGGTCGATAACTTTGCCGGAAGAAATTCAAATCTTACGGCTGTTCGTTCACCAGTGTCATTGAAGATGAATGATCCCACCATTTCTGTCCCTGTTATTTGAAGTTCAACTCGTCCATTTAGTATTTCTGGCCATATTTGTCCCGATGGAGGATTCACGATTATTGTAGCATGTTTTCTACAGCCTTCATCAGTTGTGTAGAAAGGATCTGCTATGTCGCTGACATAAAAACAAATCTCTAGAACAGAACTTCTATGAACTTGCATTTCAGGAGTCTGGTACGTCGTACTTACATATATGGACCGAATATCTCCTATTCTAACTTCTTCGTCAATGGTATATAATTTATTAAATATGTCAAAACACGCTACTTTTCCGTCAACAGTACCCTTTTTAACAAATCTGTGAGTCTCGGGATCAAAGTCTTTCAGGATATCTATGCCATACGTGAAATTACAAACTCTCGAAGACACAACATCAGGATTATGCCCATAAATAACCGCTCCTTTTAAAACAGAGAGTAACCCATCTACTGGAATGAATACTTCAATGTCAGTAAAAGCTTTTTGTACAGCGCTCTGTAAAACATCTGCCTCAGAAAATCCCCCAACCATCATGATAGCAGAAACATCGGTGCACCTTTCATGTTGCAATATCGCTCTAATTTCACGTAAAATTTTCTGAATTGGTTCTTTGAACATGTCCATCAATAAAACACTGTTAATCGTTAGTTTTGCACGTCTAAAACGAAGTTGTTCATTGTATTTTGAAGTTGCTATGTCTTCAGCAAATGTGCTTTTTTTCTCTGCTTCGACTATTTCAATGAGACTTAATGGAATTGATAATTTGATAGGATTTAGTTCCTCCGAAGAAATTTTAAACGTCTTCTTTTTTCTTTCAAAATCTCTGGTCAAAAGAAGAAGGTCGTGACCATTAGATTTTCCGAACTCTTGGAGAATACGAGCACCAAACAATTCCACAAGAAATTTCATGAACTTTCGATTAACACACTCTCCTCCCCATGGACCACCACAAATCTTGTGGATTATTTTTAGCTCGCCATTGGTAGAAATTTCTTGAGTGGAAATATCTACAGTTCCGCCTGTTAAAATAGAAAATTATATTACTGTATTACTACCTTGTTAACGTATGTCATTAAGTCGCTTGAATGAGCCGTCGTGGTCGTGATCGTATAGTGGTTGGATTTACAACTACCTGTCCAATCAGTGCATATCACCACTCACCTTTCGATGATTTTCATCGTGTTATTCCAGAAACGCATTGTTAGCACTAAATTTGATATCGACGTTATTATTGTGAGTTCGAATCCCGCTCATGGCGAGGTGTACGCGATACAACATTATGTGATAAAGTTTCTCAGTGACATGCGACAGGTCTACGGTTTTCCCCGTGTACTCCACCGATACAACTGACCGCCACGATATAACTGAAATAATGTTCCGTGTACTCCACCAATATTACTGACCGCCACGATATAACTGAAATATTGTTCCGTGTACTCCACCAATATTACTGACCACCACGATATAACTGAAATATTGTTCCGTGTACTCCACCAATATTACTGACCGCCACGATATAGCTGAAATATTGTTCCGTGTACTCCACCAATATTACTGACCGCCATGGTATAACTGAAATATTGTTGAGAGTGGTGTTAAACACCATAAACCTAACCCTAATACTTAAGTCGCTTGAAATAAATAATCAAATAGAAAACCAATACCATGGACTCTTCGTAATGCTCCTACATATATTTAGTGGTGTGTGAATGGTGGTAATCAATTATATCAACGTCGGTAGCGAAGTATATGACGGTGAAAACAAGAGTAATATGACGGGTGCCACTAGTGGAGCAGGAGCTGCTTACCTTTCCGGTGCAGTTGTGTTCATCCCGGATATTAGTGGCGTTCGTTTTGCTCGGTCTTTACCTTTCTGTATTGTGTTTTATAATTCACTGCTTGTCCTTTTTTATCAACCCAGCTGTGAGCGAAGCGAACATGGTTGATACTTGTAAACACTTTGAAATTGGAAGCGGAAGTGTGAGGAGCTTAAGCCATTTGCCTGTTTTCGTAATTGAAGGCGCGACCAACACGAAACAAATAAAATAAAATAATGACTTTAAAATTGTATTGAGAATTAAAACTTACGTTTCGTGCCGAAGGCACGACTATATCATTCAAATAGAGAACAGGGTTATACTTTCGAACTTGAAGAAGGCAGAGTTGTCATTGAAGGTTTCGCAAATGAAATAAATGATAAACTTTGTGTCGTGCCGAAGGCACAAACACTACGAATAAAGAAATAAAATCGTCGTGCCGAAGGCACACCCGATATGAACAAAAGAATGAATCAGCACGGCCACATTAATGTTGCAAATGGGTCCCATGGCAACACCTTGACGAGAGTTGATTCGCCCTTTATTTTCATAGACAAAGAAATATTAAGTTTTCGTTCGGAAGGCATATCTTATTTTTTTAATCGACCCCTCTCGCAGCTCTGCTGCAGTTTTCTTGTTTTCTTTGTTTTTCTTATGGTCATTGTAGTGTGTGTTTCTGATTTCTCCTTTGGTATTTTCAAACTTTCTTCAGATATTCAACAGGAATGTTACTATTGGTACTATGAGGAGTTTATGGGCCAACGTTGTGATTACTACTATCAGACGTGGATATAACGGATACAAGCAGAAAGCAGTTGCCAAGAAACGGATCATCTAAAACCATTCACAAACAGGTCTTTCTAATCCAAAATTGCTGCAATAGTTCTTTAAACTAGATGGAGCATGGCATTTTTCTGATGTAAGTTACATATTTACGTGACGGACGTTCGTTGTGCATTGATACATCCCCATAGAACCAGGGGCTGCCATGCAAAGAGGGGAGCGTGTCCAATAAGCGCCGAAACTATATCCTATTTTCGTTAGTTACGGTGACCTCTTTTAGGGAAATAATGGAACATTGATCTCTATTAAAAGTACTGCTGGTGGACTTTAGTCCCCGATGGTTACATCCGCTCAGTACTCAGTGCGGCGCCACTGATATGGTTTATTATGTATTTATTGTATCGAAATTACAGTGGATAACCCATGCACTTATGATTAAATCTAAGGTTCTACGTACCCAGGCAAGGATGACCTTATCAGATTTTGGATATCCTGTTTAGCACATTGGTTTATTTTTGCTCCCAAATACTTAAAATTTTGGCTTTAAAATATTTCGACTTTGAGCGTACCTGATGAAGGCTATTACAGAAACGCACATGTGCATTAAATTTGATATCTACGTTTTCATCATGTGTATATATAGAACAAAAGATGACTACATATGATAATATTGGATTTACCATGGGTGCATAACGCCAGTTTCAGTAACATTTCATTGATACTATGAGTCGCCTTTAATAGTGGAGAAAACCGGGGTACACTATGAAAACCGGAGTATGTGGAGAAAACCGAAGTACCCGGTGAAAACCGGAGTACATGGTAAAAATTGGAATTGGAAAAATTGTATCAAAGGATTGATTGTCCAATATTATAGCTCACATAAAAATGTAAGGATTCTGATTGGATAACAAGCCGTATACATCAAGCTATGTATACGTCTGTAGCCGTATACTTCAGACTTATTTCTATCCTGTCGAGGGGCCCCTGTATATTTCAGTCTTCCAAAAACGATAACAACATGGACGACAAAAAATTCCACTTCACTGAATCAATAGCATAATACGGAAAAATAAATGTATTTTTACCAAATTAAATGCTGTTTTTATACTCAAAACGGCTTTATGAACAAAAAATATTACAACAGATAATTCCGTCACAAATACCTGATTGATTCAGCAAACTCCTATGTTCCACGGCTGTAGCAGAACGTGACGAACATCATAATAAACAAAACGTTGAGCCTTGAAAACATTCGACGTCATGGGGCCACACCAAGGTTTTGTTTACATGTTGTTAACATTTAAATTATTGAATTTCTTTCGCAAACCCTTTGTTTGGTTCTGTGATATATTAATGTTATATTTATAAAGTTTAAAAAATTTACTTCAAATGAAATTGTATTGATTTAGAAAGTTAATACAGGATTTTCCTTCATAAGAGACCTCATACATGTAAAATGACGTGATCAATATTTTGACGTCATTGAAGAAAGAACGTCAGAGGTACGGAAAGGGACATCTAGAAATACGAAAAATGAAAATAAAAGACGCAAATATATTCAATGCAGTTGGGTTCTGTATTTAAAAAAAACAATGGTTGAATCCGTCATAAAAATGTATATCTGTTATTCAGCTATCAAACAGGGTATATAATGTGACATTCCCGGCTTATAAAAGTATGATGATGATGATTATATATAACGTCACAAGTCGAAAGAATGCAGTATTAAACGGTATATCGTTAAGACATTATAATTTTAGGATAATAGAAAACCTAGTTCTGTTTTTGACAGATGTTTAATTTGAATTACGAAACATAAAAATCATGCAACATTTTTCTCTTTTATCCAATGTCATGTTAGCAGGATTTCATCAATATTATTGATGTGAACAAAGTTAAATACTAGTACAATAAACTCATAAGGATAAAAAGCTATCACGAGGATGGTTTCATGAATGTTTCTTTTATAGCAATTTACAACTTTGAAATCACATTTGTGGATACGCATATTTCTATATTAGGAGCAAAGCAACGTGTTGGCGTGTTTGGTGAGGTAAAGGATTTCCTTATTTTTACTGATAAATCATGTTTAGAAAAACTACACATAACATTTACTAAGTAGATACCCTTTAGAACTACAAATAAAATTTAAAGTTCACTTTTACTTATTCTTTTTATATGTTTATATTAAACTAAATAAAAAAAAGGTTTGTGTTAAAATTACCACCGAGAAAAATTCAGGCTCTGTTTAGGTTAAATTGTTCTTTAGGACCAGCCTCAGTATCTTTAGTATCTGGTAACAACCGGAGTATCTGGAGAAAACCGAAGTACCCGGTGACAACAAAGAATATGATTGTCCAATGTCATTTGAGCAGGAATTCACCAATACTATTGATGTGAACAAAGTTATATACTAGTAAAATAAACTCATAAGGATAACAAGCTATCACGAGGATGGTTTCAAGAATGTTTCTTTTATAGCAACTTACAACTCTGAAATCACATTTATGGTGACGCATATTTCTATATTAGGAGCAAAGCAACGTGTTCGCATGTTTGGTACCCTTTAGAACTACAAATAAAATTTAAAGTTAACTTTTACTTATTCTTTTTATATTAAACTAAATAAAAAAAAGTTTGTGTTAAAATTACCACCGAGAAAAATTCCGGCTCTATTTAGGTTAAATTGTCCTTTAGGACCAGCCTCAGTATAACTAATTACTAATTTTATCAATCAAATTTAACTATTCACATACCTCCAGCATCTAAAACGATAAACTTCCGCCCAAGATCAAATGTCTTCAGAGCAACCATCTTATTTTCCCCTATAAACCTATCTACCGGAAGAAGCCTGGCATAAACTGACGCTGCCTCCGGTTCATACACAAGGGAAAATTTATCTCCCTTAATTCCAGCCTGTAGGTGAAAATAAAAACTAAACACAAGTACTAACAATGTTCTCGGATATTTCTATCTTCTATTCTTGTGTAGGAATGTCTAGGTCTTTATGTCTTAATGTTTAATGAGGAAGCCATCGTGGTCATGGCTGTATGGAGTTGGATTTATAATTACCTGTGCAATCGATGCCTATCACCACTAAAGTTGTGAGTTCCAATCCCGCGCTTGGCGAAGTGTACTCGATACAACATTATGCGATAAAGTTTGTCAACGACTTGCGACAAGGTTGTGGTTTTCGCCGAATATTCCGGTTTCTCATCACCAATAAAAATGACCGCTACGATGTAACGGAAAGTGGCGTTAAATAGTATAACTCTAATCCTCCACATTTTTTAATGAAGATATTATGAGTTTTAATAATATATCATTATATCATTATGTGCTGTGTTTTGTTACTCCAAATAATATCGAACAATAATTTATGTAGCTAATAAAGGTTGTGCTAAAATAGTTCGTCTATTGACGGATGTGTTTACTCATTGGTAGAGAGTTGAATGACTGTTTAGTGCTATGACCACAAAGAGTTGTGATTTATTTTCTCTAATTTAAATGATTTTAAAATATTACCATTTCAGCTGATTCCCTCATGAATTGTTTACATGAATCGTTCCAGATGGCTGGCACTGATACAACCCAATACATCATATCTTCTACTGCTCCTAGGTTTCTATGTTTAATTTCACCAACTAAATGATCCTTTAAATAACCTATGGCTGCAGCAAATACAATTTTGGCAGACATCGTTTTACCTCCGATTTCATACAATTCAAAATCTTCTCGAATATCCTAAAA
>MJUT01023306.1:507904-529761 GCA_002080005.1 Gigantidas platifrons
CTATCAAATTATCAATTCCATTAAGTCTCATTGAAATAGTCGAAGCAGAGAAAAAAAGGACATTTGCTGAAGTCATAACAACTTCAAAATACAATGAACAACTTCGTTTTAGACGTGCAAAACTAACAATTAACAGTGTTTTATTTATGGACATGTTCAAAGAACCAATTCAGAAAATTATACGTGAAATTAGAGCGATATTGCAACATGAAAGGTGTTCTGATGTTTCTGCTATCATGATGGTTGGAGGATTTTCTGAGGCAGATGTTTTACAGAGCGCTGTACAAAAAGCTTTTACTGACATTGAAGTATTCATTCCAGTAGATGGGTCACTCTCTGTTTTAAAAGGAGCGGTTATTTATGGGCATAATCCTGATGTTGTGTCTTCGAGAGTTTGTAATTTCACGTATGGCATAGATATCGTGAAAGACTTTGATCCCGAGACTCACAGTTTTGATAAAAAGGGTACTGTTGACGGAAAAGTAATGTGTCTTGATATATTTAATAAATTATATACCATTGACGATGAAGTTAGAATAGGAGATACTCGGTCCATATCTGTAGCTAAGACGTACCAGACTCCTGAAATGCAAGTTCATAGAAGTTCTGTTCTAAAGATTCATTTTTATGTCAGCAACATAGCAGATCCTTTCTACACTACTGATGAAGGCTGTAGAAAACATGCTACAATAATCGTGAATCCTCCATCGGGACAAATATGGCCAGAAATAGTAATTGGACGAGTTGAACTTCAAATAACAGGGACAGAAATGGTGGGATCATTCATCTTCAATGACACTGGTGAACGAACAACCGTAAGATTTGAATTTCTTCCGGCAAAGTCATCGACCAATCCTAACAGAAAGAGGATATTTGATCCTTTTTATTTAGATTTATAATCGTAGAGGGATCACGTATTGGAGTTTATAAAACATTAAAATATAATGTATACACATGTATGTAATTTTGATTTATTGAGTATATTACATTATTATAAAAAAAACTAGTGTTGAAATTAATTCAATTGATTGACAGTTATGAAGTATTCATTGATTCAACCGTTTAGATTTTCTAATAAGAAAAGAGAGAACACGAAGCCTACTATTATCGTGATAACATTCCGGTTCTTTCCTCATTCATGACTTATCACCGGTTTGTAACAAGAGTAACACGACGGGTGCCACATCTGAGTTCACCCCAGTTTTTAGTGGGGTTCGTGTTGCTCAATCTTTAGTTTTCTAATATTTTGTAATGCGTTGCAACGTACATAACTGTTCGACGATGCATTGTACACCTGTTCTGAATGTGCAGCGTGCACAACAATTCCGATGATGCAGCACACAACATTCCGATAGAACTTCGGCTGGTTTGGACGAATCACATACATAACTCCTTCGAAAATGACATAAATGAATGACTCGTTTTTTCAGAATGTCAGGAATTTTACCGATAGTGGCCCGTTCTATTGTAAAATTATTCCTCTAATCACTTCTCTCGTGTAGTAAAGAAAAACATCCACCCATAGATCCGTCCCAGTGCTACCCTATACCTAAATGATCTACTGTTTGTAAACTATTCCCTGTCATAAACATCCTTGAAAAAGAAGGTTAAGCAAAAAATAACTAATCATTCAATCAATAAACATGTATTATGTTATAATAGTTTCGAACCCATTTTGTTCCTCGTTGATTTCATTAGTGTTGTATTGTTCATATGGATTCTGATACCATGCGAAAGGACCTAACATTAGTTATGTGTGAACGGATGATATTAACATGTAATTGGGTATGCATGTTTCAACAAATGTTCAGTTATATCGCGGCGGTCTGTTTATTACACATTTTAAAGAGGTAATCAGAAGTCGTAAATTGAAGAACAGAAAATACAATGACCAACAGAAAAAGGGCAAAAGGACAAATAATGATTTACAAAGCACTACACAATCTCATCGGTGGCTTAATGGCTAGTGTGCTCGCCGTGAGTGCGGAAGATCGTGAGGTTGGGCTCCGGTCAAGTGAAACCAAAGACTTTAAAATTGGCATTTGTTGCTTCTCCGCTAAGCACGCAGCATTAAGGAGAAAGAGCAAAGACTGGTTGGCTCTGAATAAGAATAATGTGTCCGAATGGAGCGACATGTCTACCCGCGAACTGATGTTTCAGTGCGTTAGCAATATAAAAATCCTACTCAGCGTGTTGGCCTAGAACAAAGCGGACCTCATCATCATTTCATTGAACATTAACTTGTCGCCATGATATAGCTAAACAAGTTCTCTGCATTGCAGTTACACGGCAATCACTCACTCACAAAACACTACATAGAAAACTAAAGATTCAGTAACAAGAACCACACAAAAACCAGGAATGACCTCAAAAGAAAGGCAATTCTGTGATATATTGAGAAAATAATTTGGTGTACGACGTGTTTGACGAATAACCGTTTTGTAAACATGTAACACGAAATCTAATTTTATCATTTACATTATCTGAATCGACACGATATTGAGTAGCTATAGTTATAAAGGTATGTGTATTTCCTCTCAATCTTGCATCCCGTAAAGTCAATTTCAAAACATACAGATTACGTACGCCTTGACATATGTGATCTGTCTGTTTGAACCAATGTGAGCCCCATGATTTTGTTTTACTGTTTACACTATTTTGTTTCGGTCACATTGATGAAGGTATTTGTAAAACTATTTCAACCGTATAATGTATCTTATTGGTAGCGTCGCGTCTTAGTAAGTATGATGGCTATTTACCGTGACATCGATTGTCAAAGTTGGAGAGTGCCGTTCAACCGCATGACCTCTTAATGATATACGGAAACAGAAATGAGACATACTTACACTGAATTATCTTATCTACCTGGGATGTAACCATAGTTATCCCAGGTTCAACAAGTAAACAAATATCCCGTGGATATATAATTCACGAAGGGTGTCACATGTGGAGCAAGGACTGTATATCTCTCCGGAGCACCTGAGTTCACCCCCGGGGTTTGTGTTGCTCGATCTTTAGTTTTATGTGTAATGTTTTGTAGATCGTTCTTTGTCCTTTTCTCCTTTTTTTTTGGTCATTGTGTTGTCTGTTATTCTTTGATTTACGGCTTCTGATTGTTATCTTCACACTCTTCTTAAAGCACCATACTTGTAACAGAACCTCTAATGACCAGTAGCTTATAAAGAGGGTTGTTGGAGTATTTGTTCACCCTTTTCAAACTGCATCGTTTATTTACTTCTACACTTAGATCAGACTCACTGGGTGAAAATTCATAATGGGTAACATGAAAAAAATACCACACGATCGGAAAATTCTAAAAACGAATTGACAAATCATAGAAACAAAGGTAAAAAGTGATGTCCCTAACACACATATCCATGACCGTTCACTTTACTGGCCTGATACAGTCACTTCTAGTCCCTAACACACATGTACATGGCCGTTCACTTTACTGGCCTGATACAGTCACTTCTAGTCCCTAACACACATATACATGACCGTTCACTTTACTGCCCCGATACAGTCACTTCTAGTCCCTAACACACATATACATGACCGTTCACTTTACTGGCTTGATACAGTCACTTCTATAAAAAGTTATTTTAGGACTAGTGCTCAGCTGCTGATACAATAGTTACTCAAACAAGTCTACGTTGTTCCAAAGTGGAAGTAATTTCTGGAATGTATCTTTTCCCATTTATGGAGATATCTTCTTTTTCTTGTACAAGTTTGAAAATTAGTATTTAATTACACGAAATGAGTAAAGCTGTTTTTATTGTTTCTTTGATCTCAAGTGGTATCCTAATGGAATCCACTTATCTATGTTTGGATTATTAATATATTTTAAAAGTTTTATGGGATTAAAGGTTTTAGCTTCTGTAATTCTTTTTTATGTTCTATTTCACTTGTTCAGCTGAACATAAAACATTTATTTTTTTACCGGGTTAAACGAAGTCTTAAAAATCCGTATCACACTGAGACATCTGATATAACTACAATATATAAATACAGTAAAAAGTGTCAATGTGATAGAGAACCACATGTTGCAAATGTAGCAGCAGTACCAACAAAGGTTAAGTGTTCGACTTTATATGGTTTAAAGTTTTGCATTAAAATGTATCCTCTGATTGAATATACGATAACGAAATAACATCTCCCAGGATGTACGGAGGAACACATTAACCTAAAGCTACAGTGTTCCGAATACAGGAGAACCTTGGTAAACCAACCGACCTCCTAGCCGGTATCGTGACTTTATTGCTCATTATCATGCTTAAAGTTACTAGGATTGAGATACCCGCGGATAAAAGGCCTGGAAATATTCAGTGGAATTTTGAAATCTACCAAGTTGCTGCATTAAAATTTAAAAAAAACAAAAAACCCCACCCTCAGAACGATTTATTACAAAAACAAAAGCTTAAATTAACAATCTAAAATTATATATGAATTGTTTACGCATTAATATGAAAAAACAATATCGTAGAAAGAGGTCAACAATCGATACTTCTGACACATAAATACATGACCGCTCACTCTCCTGGCACGGCATAGGCAATTCAATAAAAGATGGCGGGCTAAGCTAGTTTTAAGGGCAATCAATATTAATATCCTACACAGCTGGATGAAGTCGTTCATCACTGGCAATCATTTGAATAAATTTCAACACTACTTTGTTAATACTAAATATCCTATATTCATGAAATCAAAAGTACTTGTATGCATTATATATAACTGTTTCAGCAAATAAAATTTGTGATCCCACTAGAATTATACATCTAAATAAAAAGGGTCAAATATCCTCTTCCTGTTAGGATTATTTGATGATTTTGCTGGAAGAAATTCAAATCATGTGGCTGTTCAATCACCAGTGTCATTGAAAATGTATGTTCTCACCATTTCCGTGCATGTTATTTGAAGTTCAACTCGTCCATCAGTTATTTCTGGCCATAGTTGTCCCGATGGAGGGTTCACGATTATTGTCGCATGTTTTCCACAGCTTTCATCAGTTGTATAGAAAGGATCTGCCCTGTCACATACACAAATATCCACCACTATATCACTACGTCTAAGGTATTAAATTTCTGGTGTCCGGTAACTCTTATATAGTTCTATGGACCGAGTATCTCCTACGTTAACTTCTTCGTCAATGGTAAATAAAGTTCTAAATATGTCAGTACACAGTAGTTCACCGTCAACCTCTAACTGCTTTTCCAAACTGAATATTAGGATCAAAGTCTTCGTATATCCGTATGCCATACGTATAATTACAAACCCTCGAAGACACAACATCAGGATTATGATTATACATAACCGCTCTTCTTAAAACGGAGAGTGACCCATCTACTGGAATGAACACTTCAATGTCAGAAAATGTTTTTTTCACAACGTCTGTATAACATCTGCCTCAGAAAATCCCCAACCATCATGATAGCAGAAACAACACCTTTCATGTTGAAATATCGTTCTAATTTCATGTATAATGTTCTGAATTGGTTCTTTGAACATGTCCATAAATAGTACACTATTAATCGTAAGTTTTTTACCTTTAAAACGAATTTTGTATTTGGGGGTGGTAGGAAATTGAGATAATGCATATTTTGTCTTGAAAAATGGCCATGGTAGAACATAAGTGGATAGAAACTGCTTAGGGTTGTATAATTGGCTAACGTACATTGGGGTGGATTTGCTTTTATTAAAAAAAGTATCAAAGGGGGGGTTTACAATGGGACGGATAGATTGTTTGACTTACCTGTATTTTTACCTGTAATTAAGATGCGTATTTGCCTGTCTTAATTAAATATTTGTAAAATCTAATCACCCACCGCTACATGTACATGTTAAAAAAAGTTGTGAAATGGAGTTCGAAATAATTAGGACGCAACCAAAATGGGCAAAGAATGTATTATTGTCGAAGGCGTCACATACCGTATAGACAGTATTCTGAAAGGTGTAGAAATTTCATGGAGATGTACATCAAACAGGAAAAAGTGTATGGCCAAAGTAAGAACTGACTTATATGCATCCAAATATCGTCACGGGACTTGACCTACAACCATGAAGTAAATACAAGAAAGACTGAAAGGAAGATACTAAGCATCAATGTGAAAAGAAAGGCTCATTAAGATGTGTCTGGAACGAACTTTTTGAACAGGGCAATGAAGAGAATTTAAAGGCTGAGGATTTCATAAGTTAGAGACAGAGGAGAAAGGTTTCCTAAACTTCCGAAATCCCGGGAAGAGGCAAATACTGCTTTGGAGAACTTGAAACCAATATTGACAAATAAAGGTGAGGATTTTGTGTTTTTATATTTAAAAAAATTTCTAAATAACTATAATAAATATACATATAAAATCACCGAACCGGTTCAGTCTGTGCATTTAAATCAAATCAAAATATTATCGATGGAAATAATAAAATATATTTTTTATAATAAATAAAAATTAGCGCATCACTTCACTGGTTCAGTTCATTAAATAGTTTAAAGTAAATTGAATGTTTATCGTAACTGAGGAACACATCCTGGTTGGTATAATTTCGGGTCCAAAGAACGATTTTTAAAATATATACAAGTTAACAAGTTAAGCATATACTTTCAACGGTTACCTGGATATTTCTTTGAATGTCGTAGTTTTTCAGCTGGGGTGTACATTTTAGTTTTATCACTTGAAATGTATTTTATGATTTAACAAGTAAATATGTTTACTGTTTTCTAGGTATAGATATAATAGCTGTTGCATAGGACATATATGTGGGTAAATTTAAGATCTATTTGTTTTTCCTATCATTGATATGTTTTGCTCGATATGGACTTCTCATCGCATCTCACATGTACTGCTTCGATGTGACATTGCTGTATGAAATCCATTGTCGCAAAAACAAATCAACGACTGTGTTTATTATATTTATGTACAGAAAGTTATGAAAATATCATCAAATGATTAAACAAGGTACGTACTACTTATCTGAAGTTACAAGAAGTTTTAAAGATACCAAAGGGGTAATCAGAAGCCGTAAATCTAAGACGGGTGGACAACACAATGATCAAAAGAAAAAGGGCAAACAATGATCTAGAAAACACTACAGAGAATAAAAAGAGCAACACGAACCATTTAGTTAATAGATTGATTGTTGCTTATGATACAAAAACGGGACGTCGTGGTCGTGATCGTATGGCAGTTCGAATTACAACCACCTATGCTATCAGTGCCTATCACTACTAACATTGTGAGTTCGAATCCCGTTCAGGCGATGTGTTCTCGATATAACATTGGATGATAAAGTTTGTCCGTGACTTGTGGCAGATCGGTGGCTTTCTCTGGGTGAATAACCCCTTTACTGTAAGTTAAAGAGGTTACTAGTATTGTTCCGCTAGTGTTGGTGGGGTGCCGCTGACAACCGGACCACTAACGAACATTCAAATGGTTGTTCATTAGAAGGACGGCATTCATCAATTACAAGAAACAAACGTAGGTCAATACGAAGCTTAAGCGGTATTTCGATAGAGTTTGGGTTTATGGAGGTTTAACGCCACTTTCAACAATATTTCAGTTTTAACGCGGCAGTCTGTTTTACTGGTGGAGGAAACCGGAGTATTCGGGAGAAAACCACCGACCTGTCGCCAGTCACTGACAAACTTTATCACATAAGGTTGGTATTTGGAACATTCTGCTTATTATCAATAAGAAATGTATTGTGCAACCTGGAAAAAAACTACGTCATATGTCAAAGACCAGGTGTTCTATCGCGGAAACTGATACAGTTGATGGAGATAAGCCGAGTTCTATGAAATCAGTAATACCATTCTATAATTAAGTCATTATTGTTTTTTTTATCATTGTCAGGAATATGGGTGATACAAAGCTTCTTGTAGCTGCCATCCTTCCTTTTCTTATCAGTTCAAAGCTAATCCCATAGATGTACAGACATCCACATGGAGCAGTAACAACAGTGCGATTAACACTAAGTTACCATGTGTACTTCTGTTTGATGAAAATAAGAAATTTGACTGTTTTGGATTCAACGCTGAAGACAAATATGAAGACCTCTTTAACAATTATGAACACGACAAGTGGTATTACTTCAAAGGATTTAAGATGCAGTTATATAGTGCAGTCGAAAATGACGAGGTTTGTATTATATATGTATATTTGTACGTATATTGCCGGAAAATATAAATTGTATTTGTACGAGCTTCAGAAACAGACAGTAAAGTTGTCGAGTTTTTCTTGGCTTGTTTCGCAGCTATTGAACGGAAAGTATGATGATGCCAAAGAGGTAATCAGGGCCCTAAAAGGAAGAAGTACAGACAATACAATGGCCAAACGAAAACGACAAAGGGACAATGATCTACAACAATTTGCACAGACAAATACAGGATTAGCAACACGAATCCCTCTCGAAACCGGTGATGAGCGCTGGTGCTCCTGAGATATTCGCAGTTCCTGCTTCACATGTATCACCCGTCGTGCTACTCTTGTAGTAAATTAATTTCCTATTTACAGTATTTATAGTATGCTATCTGTAGCTGTAAAACTGCTCAGTTGATATTACACGAAATCTTATCAGCCATTTTGGAAATTTTATATACATGTACTTTTTATCACATCTCGCGAATATTTTTGCGTCCTTAAATATAATATTTATGTCAAGAAACCACAGGAGCGAATTCAAACAAAGACTTCTTGTAAGATCCTGAACATGTGTAATTTTTGTTCCGTTCGGAAATTCAACATGACTGATAGGGCCAACTATGATGTGATTAGATACAATTCCAAATCAATTAGCAGAAAACATATATTTGAAGGACATAGACATTTTCATTACTTGACACTACAAGTTTGTAGTGTTTTTTTTTAAATTTGATATGAAATACCAGATGGCTGAAATCCTAGTCAAATATTAACAGTTACCAACAGGAAAATATGTTGGAATAATTTCACTGGAATGTTCCTTGGATAGTGCTAGAAGCATATGTGAAATGAAAAATGTTTTTTCTAGGAAACTTTTTGTGGTCATGGGATCTCGCAGATGACAACGGTAGCAGGTCACATTTCTTAAGAAGTCACCGGCATCCTCATGGGATCAAATTCTATCCCTTTACTCACCGATATTTTCTGTTTTTTCATACTAGTCAGAATTCATACATAAAAAACGTACGAAATATATTTGTACGAGCTTTATAAAACATGTCGGAAATCGAGCTTTGGGTGACTTTGTTGAGCAAATGTTATATTACCTACAATATATGTATATTGTGTTTTATTATATACTCATACAGATATCTTGAATTTGATTAGTCTAAAGAACGTCACATGACATTTGACATTCCGTTTTATTACACACTCATATAAATATCTAGAATCTGACTATAGACTATATCATGTGGTATTTGCCAGGATCTCATGTCCACTGCTAAAATTGGCTTAAACTGGTCAAGGACTGTGGAACGTTATGTCACATGCTCGCGACCGTTATGTCAACCGCACGCGAGAAATTGTGTTCGATTAATGTTACAGGTAGTTCAGTGGCTCCGTTGATGAGCCAGTTGGTTTTTTGTACTGTTGAATTTAAAAATGTTTTCTTTTTCTAGTTGAGAATCAGAACAGTGTATTGTGAATTAAGACTAACTTACAATTTCAACTTAATTTTCAAATGGATCATAGTTGACAGTCACCAACCTGTTGCAAGTAATGACAAACTTCATCACATATTGTTGTATCGAGTACACTTCGCCTGAGCGGGATTTGAACTCACAACGTTAGTGATGATATGCACTGGTTGCATAGGTAGTTATAAATCCAACTAACATACGATCACGGCGGCCCAGGGACGGACTGGTGTAAATGAGTTTATTTCGTGAATGTATTTAAGAGAAGTTTGAAGATACAAGAAACTGTAAACGGACGGACAGACAAAACTATGGCCAAAAGGACAAACTATGATCTACAAAACACTACACAGAAAACTAAAGACTGAAAAACACGGGCCTCACTAAAAACAGGAGATTAACTCAAGTGGTCCGGAATGGTGAGCAGTTCCTGTTCCACTAGTGACACCCGTCGCGTTACTCTTGCTACAGACCGGGTAATAAATCATGGAACCACTGGTCATTCGTGACACAGATATTTCGCAACGGTAGACCAGGTCATGGTGGAGAACGTAAAACATAATACATTTGTTTAACCATACGGCATTGAAATAAAAAAAATAATACTCACAGCCTATGTGTGGTAGTTAATCAGCTGTTGAGTAAATTAGAATGGGTTATTGGCAAATATTCTAAGAATTTAACTATATTGTGAAGTCGTAAGATGGAATTAGGAAGACGTGAACGTGAATGTTTGGATTCCATTAAGCGGTATATTTTTTTTATTGTGCCTGTCCCAAGCCTGGACCTGGATTTTCAACGTCATATGTCATGGTATATTTAGAGTTCAGTGAGTGAAGATTGGAGGTGGTTGTTCGTTTTGCTTATATTGGTGGATTTGTTGACCATCACTGTTAAAACATTCTTTTCATAATAACAGATTTCTGTTCGATAGATTGATTTATACATTTTTTTAATAGTTTGTTTTATACGTATTTGTACAACGACCGCGTTCTTCAAAGTGGTTCATACCTTTCAAATACTTTTACTCTCCTTTCAGGATCTTAAGAGACAAATGTGGAAAACCTGTACGCATTGATGGAGATGGAGATAAAGTATTAGACTTTCTATTGAAAACAGTGTTACCGAAGGCCGATGATATTACACACAGTAGGATGTTACCTGGTCAGAAAAATACAGGAATAATGGGATATTTACTTGTGGGATTAATGGCATGTCATGATGCATGGACACGCCATGCTGACTTTGGTATGGATGGTTGTCAAAGCCCGTCATTATGGTGGCAGTTGAATAACGCCACCTTTTTAGAGTGTGAATTTGATTTCATTAATATTACACTTAAAGATGAAAACCTGAAAAGAAATAGATATATTCAGAAAATTTTGTTGGAAGCAGGTAAGAGGACTGTACAATAGGAAGAAGCGGTTTGTTTATGGTGTTTAACCAAATCCACGTTCTACAATATTTCAGTTATATCGTGGCGGACAGTTTTATTGGTGGATGAAACTTGAGTACCCGGGAAAAAAATCACGGACCTGTCGCAAGTGACAAACTTTAAAGCATAATGTTTTATCGTGTGTACCTTGCCTGAACACGATTCGAACTCACAACGTTAGTGGTGATAACACTGATTGTATTGATATTTATAAATCGAACTACCATACGCACTTCATACACAAGTTTAATTATTAAGACCATACCATGACTCAAAGCAAAACAGAAATAAAAGTGCTGTTCCTTTACTTGAATGTAACGTCGAATGGTCTCGCATGTTCATTCACATCCATATCTTTTCTTACCAATATTCTCTTGTTACTTTTATGCATCTTCTTATTAAGGTCCATTGAGTTATGATATTGTAAATATTCCTTATCAGTATTCAACTTCTGTTAGAACTGGGTATTTGGGTATTAAAGGTTCTTATGAAGCTTAAGTATTTTTAACTATATTTTTACAGGTAGTGCAGAAACCACTAATCCATATAGATTAGCTCAGTCCACTGTGGAGGCTGCACTAGAAATATCAAGGTTGACTAATTTTGAGTTAAATCAAAATGTCTGGGCGAATATATATCCTAACGCTACACACTCTGGAACGGAATGGGCACATCGATTTTGGACACCCCTTTAAACATTACTACCATCTGACGGAGCATCAAGGATACCTGCTGATGTAATTGATAATAGGATAGGTGATGTGAACCATTCTCCCACTAAGTTACTGCGTTTTCTTATTTTACAAGTATTTTTGTCATACATCTAATATAAAACCCTTCACTACCTTCAGAAAGTATTAGTCTCACAAACCATTCACAGCCTTCATAATCATAGAAGTCACACAAACCTTACAAAATATCCATTAGTATAGTAGTCACACAGACCCTACCAACTATATTCTTATATTGTCATTGTTACAAGTAGGTACTCATATTTTCGTTTTACCATGGTATTCTATTCAGACAAATGTAGAAAATAAGAGTTCAAGGTGTATTCTTAAACACAAAACGAAAGTTAGCAAAAAGGCAATAAAACACAAAACAACCTACATACAACGTGTATAGAACAACACACAGACAACAAAGCACAAGAGAATCCATATACATGTACAACATTTACAAAACATCAACGACAACAAAAGAAAGGATAACCCACATACAGCCAACACAAAGACAACAAATCAAAAAGAATCCACATAGATTATACCGCATAGACAAAATCGAAAAAGAAAAAAAAACAACCCACATATATATAACATCACAGAGAAAACAATGACAAAAAGCCCAAAAGCCTAAAAAAAAACAACAACAAACAAACAAAACTACAACAAAAGACAGCTCACTTATATAAAACATCACGGAGAAAACAATGAAGAATTCAGCGCAACTATTCGGAAAACCAAGAGACAACGCACATACAAAAACAAAGCAATAGGTAATCCACAATTTAGCTATGTAAAACAAAGAGAACAACACAAAGGACACGGAACCTACAATACACCTCGAATACAACAAAACGTTGGGAGAATCGCCATACGAAACTACCCAAGAAAACAAAACAAAAAACAAAGGACACTGAACATATAATACAACTGGAATACAACAAAACAATGAAGAATCGACATACGAAACTACACAAGATAATAAAACTGAACAAACAGAACAAAACAAAGAACACTGAATATACAATACAACAAAGCGATGAGGAATCGACATACGAAAATGCCCACGATAATAAAACATCAAAGAAAACGAAACGAAGGGCCGTGAACATATAATACAACAAAATGATTGACATACAAAACTACCCAAGATAACAATACAGATTCCAGGGAACAAAAAAAGGACAGTGAACATACAATACAACAAAGCGATGAGGAATCGACATACGAAACTGCCCACGATAATAAAACATCAAAGAAAACAAACAGCAGGGCCGTGAACATACAATACAACAAAGCGATGAGGAATCGACATACGAAACTGCCCACGATAATAAAACATCAAAGAAAACAAACCGCAGGGCCGTGAACATATAATACAACAAAATGATTGACATACAAAACTACCCAAGATAACAATACAGAATCCAGAGAACAAAAAAGGACAGTGAACATACAATACAACAAAATGATTGACATACAAAACTACCCAAGATAACAATACAGAATCCAGAGAACAAAAAAGGACAGTGAACATACAATACAACAGAGCGATGAGGAATCGACATACGAAACTGCCCACGATAATAAAACAGAACAAAGAAAACAAACCGAAGGGCATTGGATATATAATACAACAACATGAAGGGAGGGGGATTGACATACAAAACTACTCAAGATAACAATACAGAACCGAGAGAACAAAACAAAGAACACTGAACATACAATACAAGTAGAATATAACAAGCGATGGGGAATCAACATATGAAACTACCCAATATAACAAAACATAGGCACGGACATCGCAACACGTAGAAAACAAAACAATGGATAAAGTGCATACAACACAACACAAGGTCAACCATTATAAAACAATTATCCGTGGTAAAACATAGGTTTCAGGAAGTCTATATTCCTGGCGCTCCACGTTTAATCATCCAGCTACAGAAATCAGTCGTTTAAGAAATATAATACATAAAATGATAATTTTGAATCCTTTATAACGAGGAAATGTTTCCGAATACAATAATACATGTTTGGTTGTTTTGGTTTTTTATTTTGACAACAATATCATAATCTTGACGATATTCAGTATAATAAAATGGCGAATGGAATGGAATCTTGACGTTGACATTCAGTGAAATGAAAATGATAATGAATTAGACCTTCAATAAAATAGAATCGATACTGGAATCAGATATTTAATATTATATAATAACAAGTTAAAATGGGCATACAATATTAATCGAGTATATATTAACAAAATCATAGGTGCAGCATAAAACAGCTAAAAATGTGAGAGAAAAAAAATCAAGAAAAAAGTACCAAATTATTCATTTGAAAACAATGAAATGGAACAGCGATATAAATCGGAAATATACCCATAATTATTTTTCAGAACTGTTTGATATAATGGTGACTTTCTTAAATGTACATGATTTGTGAAATATTTATGCATGCACTTATTATATTTCATAGAATGAATTAAATATTTAGTTGCTATGGTGGTCATTCCTTATTATTCTTTATTGATGTTCAATACACATATAAAATTGGTTTGTGGTCATTTATATTCAATCATAATGGTGGTGGAGTGGTTAGGTTGCTCGCCTCGACTACTAGAAACCGTGGGTTCAAGCTCCGGTGTGGAGTGGTTAGGTTGCTCACCTCGACTACTAGAAGCCGTGGGTTCGAGCTCCGGGGTGGAGTGGTTAGGTTGCTCGCCTCGACTACTAGAAGCCGTGGGTTCGAGCTCCGGTGTGGAGTGGTTATGTTGCTCACCTCGACTACTAGAAGCCGTGGGTTCGAGCTCCGGTGTGGAGTGGTTAGGTTGCTCACCTCCACTACTAGAAGCCGTGGGTTCGAGCTCCGGTCGAGTCAGAACAAAAGACTATATCACATGATATTGACTGATTGATCGATTGATTGTTGTTTAACGTTCAGCGAGCAGTAGTTTAGCTATATTCAGGACCAGAACAAGCTGAATAATATATAGATAGTATATGTAGAAATGAGGGAAGGGATGGATCAAACCAATCAACGACGTTTGACGCCACTGAAAACGATGGAGAGTTGGGTAGGGACGAAAAATCTAGTTTTTGTAGCAGCTTTTTTTACAATGTACCTACTCATTTTCGAAATCTACAAAAGAGGTCTTTAGCGTGGAAGGAGTGTGGCACTCTCCAAAGCATCACCCACAATGGTCATCGGTCATGCTTTCTGTATTATAAGCTGACATCTCCGTCGAAAGGGCTCTAGCTATCTGTCATCCGGGGACGCGCTGAGCAGCTCTGTGTGTTTGAGCCCTGGCAACCTTCACCAGTACTATTATGATTTAGACATACATTTCCGATATAAAATATATAAAAGTTAGAGAATACCGAAGGGGCAATCAAAATTGAACAATCCAGAGAAAAAACGAAAAGTGTTGGACACGACTATACGCAACCAAACACAAATAAGGTAAGTAAGACATGAACCTTCCTCCAAACAACTAGAGGTAAAGACGAACCGAACATTGTTGTATACACACATGATATAGTTTGAAGATACCAAAGGGGTAATCAGAATCCGCAAGACGGAGGATAGACAACGCAATGGATAAACAGCGATCTACGAACATACACATAAAACTAACGATCGAGTAACACGAACCCTACTAAAAACCAGGGGCAAATAGGTGATTTTGTCCTTTGCACAAATCGAACCGCATCGGTGGTATAATGGCTAGCGTGCTTGCCTCTAGTGCAGTAGATCGTGGATTCGAGCCCCGGTCAGTTTATACCAAAATGTGTCCGAGTTGAGCAACATGTCTACCCACGGACTGTTGTTTCAGTGATAATGCAAAAATAAATTCCAACTAAGGGTGTTAGTCTAGTACAGAACGGGCATAATCATCTCACCGAAATATATCTTGTTCTTGCCATGATATATCGGAAATATTACCCACTTAATCCGATTTTACAAGTGTCACATGTGACACAATTTTTAAAGACAATTATCTTATATATTAAAATATTGATTACCTAATATAAGTTCTACATATATGGTTTTATCTATTTCTTTTTCTTTTATTTGTACCTATAACCCGAGTTTTATACACGATGTAGTAGCTAAAATGATGCTAAAGTTGGCGTTAAACACCAATAAATCAATCAATCAGTTGGCGTTCACTCACTCAAAACAAATAGTAAAAACGGTATATTTAAGCCCTAAATAATGTACATTATTAAAACTAATGTAAACCGTGGCGGGTGTGAAATATAAACGTAGACATCTAATTTAATGCACACGATGTGGTTCTGCCAAGTCAGAGTTCTTCGTCGTTATTTGATTAAAATCAATAGCATTAGTTGTAAAATACACATGGTTAGTATACAAAAAAGATTCCAGCATAGTTAATGTACAAAACACTACCGATACGAGCCATGTCTTTCGCTGTTGGCGAAATAGGTACTTATCCAGCTAGCAATCGTGCATACAGAATCGAATTTGGAGTAGATGAGTAACCATCACATGTATTACGATAGGTATAAAGCTGGCATTGATGCGAATCCGTAGACATGGAAAACACGTTGCAAAGGTCGTTCTCAGAGCAAAGCGTTGCACATTGTATTGCAGCCCTTAAGCCATTGATTTCAATGGAAATGGTTTCTAGTGGTGTCGCCAACAATGCTACATCATTCCTAAGCACTTTATACACAGCTTTATGCGGATCCTTTAGACCTAAAAATAAGACAAATGTAAGAGAATATCAATACAGGGTAATGGGTATACATATTTGATTTTAGGGTACAAGCTTGGACGTTTTCTGTTTTTTTTACCGGTTTGGTTGTGCTAACAACGTTATATGGTCCTAACTAAACTTAATGTCATAAGGAAATATAAATAAAGGATTATTGGTAAATATTGGTTATGGGCATCAAATGCCAATTTCAACACAATTTAAATAAAATTAGATGTTAGTTGTATCATGTTTTAAAATGTATTTATTCTGGTTCTACACAAACATCTAAGAACATTTGGTTTGGGGTCATGTCAGTTCAAAGTTTATTTACCTTTGACCATCCCATCACATGCAAGACAGATAAATATATTAACCAATCGGACAACAGCTCTTGGCGTGTATTCGTTTGATAGAGTATGCTCATCGCTGATTGGTCAGTAGAAAAAAATGGACCCTGATATTTCAGATATATCGTGGTTAGTTTTACTGGTGGAGGAAATTAGAGTGCATGGATAAAATCACAGACCAACTGTAAGTCACATTCAAACTTTGTATAAAGTTCTGTCAAGAACACAGTTGAACAGATGGGAACATACCTCACAAAATAATTCCGTGTTATTGACTTCAGTGATATGAACATGAAATAATAATGACTTCCTAATAGGCCTTAAACAGGAAGATATCATCTTAACGGATCCCTTAGTTGCCACCTTATTGTAAATAATTAGACTTACATTCACGTCAATGGTGTAATAGTTAGCATACTCGCCTCGAGTGCAGTAAATGGTGGTCAAACCAAAGACTATAAAATTGGTATTTGTTGCTTCTCCAGTAAGCACGTAAAAGTAAGGAGAACGAGCAAAGACTGTTTTGCTCCGAATCAGGATAATGTTTCCGAGTGGGACGACATGTCTATCCGCGGACTTGTTTCAGTGAAATAGCACTATAATAAATCCAACTAAGCGTGTTGGTCTAAAACAAAGCGGACCTCATTATCATCTCATTTCAAAATGAGATTGTTCTCGCCATGATATAGCTGAAAAATTGCTGAGTTGACGTTAAAAAACAATCACTCACTTATATTCTCACATTCTTCTGATATTTTTCCTGAGTTGCCATTAAACAACAATCACTCACTTACATTCTTCTGATATTTTTTCGAAACCTTAGCAAACTAATGTTATATGTAAAAAAAAGCCAAATATATTCAATCAGATATTAATTAATCTGTCATGTTAATTGCATGAAAATACAGGAAGACGAACACAGAGTACGGAATTCACACGGGATTATTCGTCAAATGAAGAAAAAATGTAGTTTAGTCATTCTTTATGCCTTCATATTTGCTATTTATCAAAGGCCGTTGGACAGAGGGCCCCCACAGCAAGGTTACTTTGTAAGTCCAAATATTGAAATTATTCTGTAATACCCTCAGTAAAAAGTGTCGAAAATGCACAAAACATAGAGCACGATATATATATAGAATACACTTACTGTCTGTTTTTAATGTACTTGGTTGGTTTAACGCCTCTTTCAACAATATTTCATTTATATCATCGCGGTCAGTTTTATTGTTGGAGGAAACTGGAGTGCCAGGAGAAACCACCGACCTGTCGCAAATAACTGGAAACATTATCACAAAATATTGTATCGAGTACGCATCACCTGAACATGGTTCGAACTCACAACTTTATCGGTGAATCACGACCATGACGGCCTCCTTTGATGTGGCATGTGGTGTTTGAGGTTAAGATATTAAATTAGAAAATTGCTAAGAAATACAAGGATCACTGTGAAATTAGAGAAAGTATACTTTTTTTATTACGTGGACTACAGATCTGCTGACGGTTTTTTTTTTAATTCCGAAAGGAAAATATATTTTTTTATTTTACTACCTTCTACATCTTATAATGCTTGGCTAGAGAAAAACAGATTTTGATAAGGAAAAATTAGAGGAAAATGAGTGAATTGTGGTTTGATTTTAACAAAACACTTCCTATTATTCGAAACAGCAGCCAATTTTGTGTCATTTTGTTCTATCCATGTAATTAAAAAATGCCTAACATACTACAATGTAGTACATTTGCTTACACACTTGATTATTCTACTGTGTAAATGCAGCCCAAGTCACAAAATTTTGCGCGTACGGTAAAGGATAGGCGTCTATTAAGTGGATGGGGAAGTCAGTCAAGATGAGATCCAGTATGCCTCTTTGCTGATGTGTGGGTTCTGTCGTCATTATTGAACTTGACTTAGATATTCATAGGATACACTACCATACCATACGTCTGACTTCTGGCTCAAAACCAAAAATTTAGCAGATTTGAAGTACAAAAAGGGGCATAACTCTGGTAGAATTGTCGAAAAATCGTCATAGTCAAACTTGACCTAGATATTCACAATATACACTTACATACCACACTTAGCTTCAATCTGACTTTTTATTCACAGGTTATCATCTCGAAACCAATTTTTTTTAGCAAATTCGAAGTACAAAAACGGTAAAAATTGTCAAAAAATAGTCATTATTCAATTTGACCTAGATATTCAAAAGATACACTTACATACCACACCTAGCTGCAATCTGACATTTCGCCCACAAGTTATCACTCGGAAACCATTTCGGGACGGGGCATAACTCTGGTAAGAAATGTCGAAAAATCATCATTATCGACTTTGACCTAGATACTCCTAAGATACACTTACATACCACACCTATCTTAGTCCGACTTTTCGTTCACAAATTATCATCCGGAAACCAAAATATTAGCAAACTGGAAGTATTCTCTGGTAAGAATTGTCGAAAAATCGTCAATATCTGGACCTTGATATTCATAAGATACACATACATACCACATCTAGTTTTAATCCGACTCTTCGTTTGCAAGTTATTATCCGGAAACTAATTCGGGGCGGACGGAGGGAAGATGCCCATTACAACATTCCCCTTCGACGAAGCATCGGGAGACAAATATGAGAAAACATTCAAGATCTAATCTGACAATCGCGGAAACAGACACCCCTTTCAAACACAACCGCTCACTCTCCTGTCGTGGTGCGTGTACATCAGTACATTGTGATAAGTTAACAGACCATTCTGATAAATCTCACCTGTATGATAAATTGACAATCTCCAAATATTGCCACATATCTGTGCGGAATCTCCTCTACAAACTTTCGTACAGTCAGTCTCTTGAACTTTCGGAAACTGATGAGTATCTCTGTATGGATCATCACCACAAAAACACCAACGCCAACCCTGTACAACATGATTTATAAGAAACAATGTATGCGTAAATAACAAGATTTAAGAAATAATTCTCCCATGTCATGTTTTATACTATAATTAACATGGGGAGAAATTATATTTGTCGATATTTAACAACGAGCGGTAGCTCAATGCGGCCTTATGGATACGCGAGCTCCTCGAATAAAAATTTCGCATTCTACGAACAATTACAGAAACAGTCATGACTAAATAAAACGAAAATAATGTTACCCATGTTAAAACTTTATACAAACTATGGTTTCCATGAATTATTTCGATTCCAGTAGGAAAAACCTAACTTATATTTTGAAGTGGAAGTCAGTAATGGAAATGCATGTATTAACAAAATCCACTAACCTTCATGTTTACAGTAGTTTTCCTACATTGATAACTAGACGGTGATGCAATTAAGTTACTGATATTTTCCAATTTGATGGCATATTTCATTTAGCTACTTAAACAAGTAAAATGCTAACAAAATCCTAAAATAAATCAGTAACCAGCTTGTGTCAATGTCACCAGCGTTCCTTGTAAACTACGTCACCGGAAGACGATACATTACAAAAGTCAAAGTCAATAGATGGTTGTCTTAAGTATTTTTTCCGGAAAATGTTTTTTTTATGTCAAAAATAATTCGATATTTTTAATGTTTGTATGCACGACGGTCATGTATGTTGTTGGTAAATGGAGCAGACGATGACGCAACAACACGTGCTTTTTCAAGGAGGTGTTGCGATCTTAACGGAACAGCCGTAAAGCCGTTTGTGAAGGACTACCCAATTTAAGAAAATATTACTTTTTAAACATAGTTAGGACAAATATTCCATTAAATTTCATTATTAATTTATGGTTTACGCGATCAGATATATATAGTGAAAAACACTGGAAAACACAGATAGGACTTCGTGCATGTCCTAAAAATAATTGTGCTATTTAGAGAATAGGTTTGTTTACAAAGCGAAAGCAGCACGCCATATTAGAATGTGGGTTCGAACCTGTGTAGGTTGAATCAACGAATATAAAGTTGGTATTTGCTACTTCTCCACTAAGAACTCATGATGTGGCACTATAATGAAAGACTGTTAGGCTGGGAATCAGGATATCAGTCAGTCAGTTTGCGTGTATGTTTTAATTAGAACAAACCGTGCACCTCCATTGCACCAAAATTGTTCTCGCGTTGATATGACTGAAACAATTCTCATGACGCTATAAATAACTCACTCACGTATGCATAGGGGTCGTCGTGGACGTGATCGTATTGTAGTTGGATTTACAACTGCCTATGCGATCAGTGCCTATCCCAACCAATGTTGTGAGTTCGAATCTCGACCAGGGCGAGGTGTACAACACTATGTGATAAAGTTTGTCAGTGACTTGGGCGACAGGTTGG
Organism: Gigantidas platifrons; assembly: GCA_002080005.1. Lineage (NCBI taxonomy): Eukaryota > Metazoa > Mollusca > Bivalvia > Mytilida > Modiolidae > Gigantidas > Gigantidas platifrons. The sequence continues at coordinate 529,053 of MJUT01023306.1, forward strand.
TGGTTTCTCATGGTCCTCCGGTTTCCTCCACCAATAAAACTGAAACATTGTTGAAAGTGGCGTTAAACACCATCAAACACATTTTTAGTATCGACTGTCATCTTGGTTGGAGTGCGGATCAATCAGATAGGTTTGAGAACGAGGAGAACTCAAGTAATATTGGCTTATATTGGCTTAGTAGTTTCAGAGAGTAATAATTTATATTACATTTTTCTGCCTAAATTTGCCTTCTTTGAAGGTTGTTTAGCGTACACGGTAACTCGACGATGTGGAGTTGGAACTGTTTACTCTTCCGGATCACCTGGGTTCGCCCCGTTTCTCTTATTTGTCTTTGTGACAACATTATGACGTCACAGAAATGAAATAATTATTGCGAATGTTTTATCACCGTAACGGCTTAGATATTGAATTAGTGAAAGTGGGTCAGGGCTATGGTTAGGGCTATGGTTAGGGTTATGGTCAGGGCTATGGTCAGGGCTATGGTTAGGGTTATGGCGTTTCATGCAACTTTCAACAATATTTCAGTTATATCGTGACGGTCAGTGTTATTGATGGGGGAAACTAGACTACCCAGAGAATCCACCGACCTCTCGCAAGTCACTGACAAACTTTATCACATAAAGCTGTATCAAGTACACCTCGCCATGAGCGGGATTCGAACTCACAGATTTAGAGGTGATATGCACTGATTGCACCGTTAGTTTTAAAT
>MJUT01023306.1:547922-567862 GCA_002080005.1 Gigantidas platifrons
CTGATTAATCAAGTTCGTCAGAACAAGAGTCTAGTTTGGATTCATGTTATAAAAAGAAAGCTCATAAACATAAAAATGAGACAAAGAAGCACAAAAAGAAGGTACGATCAGGTATTAAGGATAGACGACATGATAAGGTTAAAGTTAAAATGAACTGGCCACAATCCGAACTTAAATATGAGTTTACTAATAGAAAAGCAGTGAAATTTAAACAACTTAATTTGAGTCAGTTTTGTGCTGGAGAATTAGAAATAATCCGGCATTGTAAGATTAGCAAAACAGAAAAGGAAGGTCGATTAGCATTCTTAAATAAAATCATGCACTATGCAAATGAATTTGAATGGTCAGTTTTATTACATTTTTATGCTGCATGGGTTAAATTTATTGAAAAGGGTGAAAATACATGGTGGTGGGTGATGCTTGTTTATTAGAGGTTAGAATGCTCATTGGAAAGAGAGTTATTAACAAAAATTACTAAGGTTATGAAAGAAATTTTCAAATAGTTCAAATGAAAGAAAATTTTCTAATAGTTCAAATGATAAAGCTTGGTATTTTCCATTGTATCAGAAAAATAAATGTTAAATAACAAAGGAAAGCCACACTCTGGATATTGCAGGAAAAAACAGCATTGTTCAGCACATTTGTGCTAGTTGTTTAATGGAGGACAATATAAAGCTTAGACATCCAGAATGCTCTACAGCTTGTCCTCATCTGCAATGACTAGAGGTACAAAGAGCAATTAATAGCGAGCATCGCAAGATGAGAGCTAAACAGGAACATGTGTGTAAGGAGATGAATCAATATGCTAACAATACCAACCGGAAGTGGTTTTTAAGTTTCAGCATAGAATGGACAATCGGAGAGAATGACCGGAAATAGCCTATTAATTAGAATAAAAAAATAAGTATCCAGTTTAAAAATAACAAACAAAAAATAGGAATTTGTACAGCTTCTTTACATGAAACGATTAATTTATTTTAAAAAATGACAATCGCTATAGTTTACGTCACACAAAGTATTGTTACGTCACGTCATTCATTTCATGATCGCTGTCACTGACACTGTTTAGAGTAAACAATCATTGCCCTGCGTTTCTCACGAACAGTGCAGTTCCCAGCAATGTGAAAAGAATGACTTTATAATTAGTAAGATAAATCTCGAGTACGTTGAGATTTTCCTAACGGAGATTCCGCAATGTTTACAAAGACGTCACTGGGGTTTCCCCACATTCCTAACCTATGACGTCACGAAAGTTAGTTCCGACTAAAGTACATCTTGTTTATATATAGGCAATTTTCTATCACATAGGTTGTATCTATTAGCAAAATAGATGTATTTCTATAGAATACATACTTAATGTTTGATAAATGATCATTACAGAGTGAAGTACAGGAAACAGCCTTTTAATCTGAATAAAGAATAACTATCCAGTTTAAAAATAATCCCCCCCCCCAAAATAGAAAGGAAACCGTACATGAAACGATTAATTTATTTAAAAAATGGACAATCGTTAGACCTTCTTGTTTCGCCCCTAAAGCTGTCGTCACACGATTTCGTTGATCATGTCGCTCATAGTTTCAAAACAAAGGAAAAAAAATGTCAAGCAATTGTAGTAGTATAAAGCTGATTTTTTTTAAAACAATATTGATTCAGTTGCCAACCCTCAAAACTATTTACACTAGTTGGCGTGGCTAACCTATTGTTGGAGGTTAGCCCTGAACTCCTCTATGGAGCTGGCACCAACTGTAGTGTCTGGTAGGTGGTTCCATTTTTGTGCTGTTCTTTGGAAGGAGTTTCTGAAAGTGTCATAATTGGACCTCTCCTTGAAGAATCTATGTTGACCTCTGGTTCTGCTGTCACCAGGTCTGAGGTATAAGTCTCGGTCGATGTCCACGAGTCGATGCTGGATCTTATACATCATAACGAGTCTGCTTATCCTCCTCCGTTGTTCTAAAGTCTGCCTCTCAAGTGATGTTAACATGCGTGTCACGCATCCTTGTGTTCTGCTGGTGTAATCATTTTTGACGAAGCGGGCTGCTCTTCTTTGTACATTTTCGAATGTCTGTATCAGGGTTTGGGTGGTGGGATCACAAACCATTGCTGCATATTCCAGGGTTGGTCATAGGATCGTGAGGTAGCTAGTTTCTCTTATTTCTTTCATTTTGATCAACTGCCGATTGGTCCGATGAAAATTGTTTGTTTACAACAAGAGAAGTGGATCAGCGGGGGTAAGACATTCGATATTTTATGACTTTTCTGTCGAAGTTATGAATTGATTTGTGCGTGAAAAGGATAATTATATATTTCTTTATGAAAGCTATTATTTGTTTTCTTATATCATTGACATTTCGGTGGTCTCTGAACCACATTTTTACAAATAATCATGTCAAAATTTAACGTTATGAACTTTCATCAATTATTTTACAAAACATGTACATAAACACATACGAGCAACACGACCCACAGGGGTTTGTTGCGATTTTTTTTTATCTCTCGACTACTCTCATCTGTACAAAAATGTATTTTTTAGAGTAGTCAAGGGACAAAAAAAATCGTAACAAGCCCCTGTGCACGACCCCCGGATGAAAATGATACTTTTGTTTAAATGGTAGACGTTTGACTCATCACAATCACTTGAAGTTTCAAAAATTAAGGGGCTCGGGTGGCTCAATGAGTTAGGTCGCTGGATCTAGCAACTCATACAAGCTTATCACCAATACGGCGTGGGTTCGCATCCGGCTTTGTAAATTACAAAAAAAGGATGCACTCGACTCGCAACCGCAAGTGATAAAGTTTACCAGTTGCTTGCCCATGGTCGGTGGTTCTCTCCGGGTACTCCGACTTCCTCCACCACCAAAACTGGTTGCCATGATATAGCTGAAATATTGTTGAAAGTGACGTTAAACGCCAAAAATCAAATCAATCAAATCATTTTCAAAAACTAAAAAACAAATAAGAAAAAAATGTTTTTCTAATTTTTGTTATATTTTTGGAACTTCAAGAGACTGTGGACTCATAATCATAGACTGCTAAAATATATGTCTATGCGTAGATGCGATGCTCGCCTGTAGGGTGTGCCTAATCCATATTAGAGAGCATCGCAAGATGCAAGCTAAACAGCAACATGTGTGTAAGGAGATGAATCAATATACTAACAATACCAACCGGAAGTGGTTTCTAAGTTGCAGCATAGAATGGACAATCGGAGCGACTGACCGGAAGTAGCCTATTAATTAGAATAAAAAATAACTATCCAGTTAAAAAATAACCCAAAAAAATAGGAATCCGTACAGCTTCTTTATATGAAACGATTAATTTATTTAAAACATTGACAATCGCTAGACCTTCTTGTTTCGCCCCTAAGTTTACGTCACACAAGTATTGTTACGTCACGTCATTCATTCATGATCGCTGTCACTGTCAGAGTAAACAATCATTGCCCTGCGTTTCTTTGGTGGCGATTTACAGTTGGTTTCCGAATTATTGTTTATGTATTGTACGGTGCAGTTCCCAGCAATGTGAAAAGAATGTCTTGGAAATTGTACAAAGCCAAAGGACTGTTTTGAAGATGCGTAGGCTAAGATCAATTGCACTGGAAGCATTTAAAATTATTAATAAGAATAGTCCATCATATTTGTATGATCTAATAAATATTAAGAAACATCAATATTCTTTCAGATACAGTAACACAACCGAATTCGGTTGTTTCGAATCATGTCAATTCCGACCACGTTCCGCCTTTTTCGTGTCTTGACGTCTGAACAAATAGGCAGGCGACTTCCGGTGTTTACGCTATTACTGTGACAACGTCAGCATATCATAGTCGTAGATGCGGTAGATTATAAGTAATTGTAATATGGAGACGCCAAGGAAACCGCTGAATAGATACTGGTGTTCGGTACCCCATTATCTGTCTTATATAAGAAATATATACATAAAGGCAGATCGTTTTCCTTTCATGATGCTGACAGCCGCAAATAAAGAAAGAAAACAAATTTAATTTTAAAGAATTATTTGTCTCTGCGTTGAAGTCTTTGATACAAATAAAATAATTTAATTGATATTTGTCTTTTACAGAAAATGTTAAGATATTTTTAACTTGAGAATCGAACGTTAAAACGGCACATATCGATTGGAGTTTTTGTTGTGTACATTGACACCGGAAGCTCAGGACCAGCAGTTCCATCGAAATCACGTGATCTGCCAGACGAAAATAACAAAATTTTGACGGAATGGAAATGATTCGAAACAACCGAATTAACCCAGGTCAGAACTACTAGGTACGGTATTAACTCTTTTCGTTATAACGCTTCAAAATTATGGAATGAATTGCCAGAGCATTTTCGAAATGAAACAAATTTTAAGCAATTTTCAAAATTAATCAGTATATGGACTGGCAATTCATGCCGTTGCAATGCATGCAAATAGCTTTGCTCTGTAGTGCTATAGTTTCAAGCTTTTAGTATTGCTGTTTTAATTTAGTGCATAAATTATCTTTGTCGCTTGTGTTTATAATAATATCATTTTATGTGTGCTTTATGTGTGCTTCATATGCAATGTCTTATGTTTTTATTTATTAGTAAGTATGCATGATATATATGTGCTATTAATATTCTGCTGCTTTTTTTAATGTTGTAATGTTTTATAATTATATGCCTTATATATACCTTGCTGTATTACATGTACTGTCATGCATGTTTTCTGTTACTATTTTATGTTATTTGATAGACGATTAAAAGCTTAACAGAGCTTGCGTTTTTTGTATTGCTATGTATCGTCTTTAAATAAAGCTTTTGAACTTTGAACTTTGACAGGTTTATTCACTTGTTTTCAGGCAAGGAGACGATCTTTTGATATCCGTACATATGAATATATTTTTAAAATTGTAATTGAATTTTTTTTTAAATTATTTTGATTTTTTATAAGTGGGTATTTTAAATAAATATTTAAAATTAGTAAGATAAATCTCGAGTACGTTGAGATTTTCCTGACGAAGATTCCTCAATGTTTACAAAAACGTCACTGGGGTTTCCCCACATTCCTAACCTATGACGTCACGAAAGTTAGTTCCGACTAAAGTACATTTTGTTTATGTATAGGCAATTTTCTATCACATAGGTTGTATCTATTAGCAAAATAGAATACATACTTAATGTTTGATAAATGGTCATTACAGAGTGAAGTACAGGAAACAGCCTTTTAATTTGAATAAAAAATAACTATCCAGTTTAAAAATACCCCCCCCCCAAAAAAGATAGAAAGGAAACATGAAACGATTAATTTATTTAAAAAAATGGACAATCGTTAGACCTTCTTGTTTCGCCCCTAAAGCTGTCGTCACACGATTTCGTTGATCATATCGCTCATGGTTTCAAAACAAAGAAAAAAGAATGTCAAGCAATTATATATAGGAGTATAAAAATGATTTTTTTAAAACAATATTGATTCAGTTGCCAACCCTTAAAACTATTTACACTGGTTGGCGTGGCTAACCTATTGTTGGAGGTTAGCCCTGAACTCCTCTATGGAGCTGGCCCCAACTGTGGTGTCTGGTAGGTGGTTCAATTCTTGTGCTGTTCTGTGGAAGGAGTTTCTGAGAGTGTCATAATTGGACCTCTCCTGGAAGAACCTATGTTGACCTCTGGTTCTGCTGTCACCAGGTCTGAGGTATAAGTCTCGGTCGATGTCCACGCGTTGATGGTGGATCTTAACGAGTCTGCTTATCATCCTACGTTGTTCTGAAGTCTGCCACTCAAGTGATGTTAGCATGCTTGTCACGCATCCTTGTGTTCTGCTGGTGTAATCATTTATGACGAAGCGGGCTGCTCTTCTTTGTACATTTTCGAATATCTGTATCAGGGTTTGGGTGGTGGGATCACAAACCATTGCTGCGTATTCCAGGGTTGGTCATAGGATCGTGAGGTAGCTGGTTTGTCTTACTTGTTTCATTTGGATCAACTGCCGATTGGTCCGATCAAAATTGTTTGTTTACAACAAAAGAAGTGGATCAGCAGGGTTAAGACATTCGATATTTTATGCCTTTTCTGCCGGAGTTATGAATTTATTTGTGCATGAAAAGGGTGATTATATGTTTCTTTATGAAAACTATTATTTGTTTTCTTATATCGTTGACATTTTGGTGAACTTTGAACCACATGTTTACAAATAATCATGTCAAAATTCAACGTTATGAACTTTCATCATTTATTTTACAAAACATGTACATAAACACATACGAGAAACACGACCCACAGGGGTTTGTTACGATTTGTTATCCCTCGACTACTCTCATGTGTCTCGTGTACAAAAATGTATTTTTTTTTAGAGTAGTCGAGGGATACAAAAAAATCGTAACAAGCCCCTGTGCACGACCCCCGGATGAAAATGATACTTTTTAAATGACAGACGTTTGACTCATCACAGTCACTTGAAGTTTCAAAAATAAGAAAAAAATGTTTTTCTTATTTTTTTTAATTTTTGGAACTTCAAGAGACTGTGGACTCATAATCATAGATTAGTAAAATAGTATTATACATGTACATCTGATCTCAAAATCTTTTTACTCTTTTAGCGAGCACAGAGAGCTCTACAAACAAACAAACAACAAACAAATGCTTTATTGTCAATCAAGACGCCCACATTGAGCAGAATAATCAATAAAAATAACAGTATACAATTGATTCATAATAATTTTTTCATTGGATAGGACAATACAAACAAAATTAAAATTAAAATCACATTTAGTCAGAAAAATAAGACTATGTATCAGGTCTTGCCTGTTACGTGAACTAACCGCATCACAACTCGTCGCTATCGCGACTCGTAGTGATACTGGTTCACACAACAGGCTCGACCTGATACATAGTCTTGTACCACCACACTAAACAAGTCGTCCCCGCTACTTTTGTTCCTAACTGAGTTCAAAAAGCAAAGAAATATTTAAAGGCGGCGAGGAACTTGTAACAATGAATAAATCTATTCTTACGGGTCAAAACATATTTTTAAATGATATCATTTTTTTTTTAAGAAAAATTATTATTTGCCGATCTTTGCTAGCTACGGCTCATGCGCCTACAAAAATTCGTCTGCTAAATTCAAGCAAAATATTCTGACATCTCCATTTGAAATCATTGTATGACCACAAAAAACTGCAAAAATGGTAAGTTTTGGGAATATATTGAGTGTTTTTCATTTAACAACACATGAAAAAAGGAAAACTGACTAGAATTACCAAAAAAAAACCCTACAAAACATTGCATAACACATTTTTTCCTGGTATGACTTCTGTATTGCAAAAAATATCACCAGATCAAAGCAAAACATTCCTCATTTGTTGACCTCCGATATCGCTGTTCCCCATTTAACTGTATTACATTACAAAAAAAAAATAAATAAAAAATGAAAATGGAAGTTAAATTTTGCGAACACCGTAGTCCTATAACATAGAACCTCGCACGTCGATATTTTCATTTTATATTAGCGTTTTATATTCATTTTTTATTGTTTTTGTTATTATTTTTTTTTTACTATCGGAAGATGGTCAAATCACGTTGCATGTCAAAAAATAAAAACAGATTCTATTCTGAGTAAAAAGTTATAAAAATAGCTTTACCTTACATACATGTAGTTATGGTAATTTAAAGTCTATAATCCATCACATTCATCATTATTCCAGTGAAATATTCTCAGTGTTTTTGACAGGAAGACGTTGGTATTCAAATATGGCGGTTAAGAAACTTTTAAAAATTTTGAGCGAAACGAACGTTAAATTAACGAGGATTAGTTCCAATGAAGAATACAGCGATAACTTCAGAAACTAAGAGTTACTACTCAACAAATACACCATATTTAACAAAATACAATTTTGACGGTGAGCGAAGCAATCCTCATTCACCGTGAACAGCCTCCCAAATTACAATTTTAATTCGTTTTGTGACATATTTTTTTCTAGAATCCGTAAATTTAATTAACACTGATTATAAACTATGGCGGCGGGAGAATGAGTTCGCCTTGGAAAATGAATTGTCAGTTCTAATGGGATTAACGATTCTACAGATAAGGTAAGTTGATTATTTATTCATTTTTATTGTTAAGGGGTGTAAATTACATGATTCGGGGTGTGTGCAGTGGGTTAACTTGTGAATCTGCTCCCGACTTGAAATGACATCGGAAAGTGCTACGTACATTTTGACATTTCCGATATGACTTCGCATTTTAAAAAAAAATTAAAATTAAAAAATCTGCATGAAAACGTTAAAATTAGACTTTATAAATGCGAAGTCATATATTTTAGGACTACGAACACCGATGAGTTTCACGAACGTGTTACGTAGTGAGTGAAACGAAAGTCCCCCATACGCCATGAAACTCCATTATTAGAAAGAAATATGAAAGCATTTTTTCTTCAATTGAGTTTCACGAACGTAGTGAGTGAAACGAAAGTCTTCAAATGATTGCCACGGGAGTGTCGAAGGGACTATTTCACATACCAGAAGATGTATCCCCCCAGCACGTCACTACAGAGGTCCAGATAATTTTCAAGTCCAAAGGGTAATTACCCCTTACTTTTGAAAATGATGGGTATTTGTATATTTCCTTTCCTTTGTTGTACTCTCTACTTCAGAAAAGATTGCTTACATGTACACTTTTGTTTGACACAAGTGTTATTCAATAAACGCAGGATGCAAGTGAAATGTATATCTCTGTTTAATTTGACACGATTGTGTCATGTTTATTAATAACATGTTGTAAATATTTCGTTTTTTGCTCGTCAACTTCGGCAGTTTTCACAGCCGTTTTCATAATGTCATCAATGATTCCTTTTAACTATACTGTCACTAGACACAGATGAAACTGTCAGGAACTTAAGCATAGAATTTTCCGGAGCACTCTTGCGCTTAGTAGCGCGCTAAATTCATGTTCTTGCTCATTTTCAAGAACAACGTGTTCTCAAATTTACTTTCGTTTTAGTTCTTACTTATTACGTAAACCACTCCTTATAAGGAGCACCGCATTTATTTGTAACATTGACCACGATTGGATGATTTATTGTAAACATCCAATCAGATCTCTTTTGACATCGATGCTGCAATCATTCGGTACCCCTCGGATGTATATGCTTTCTCCTTCGAAAAGTATAAAGGGAAGTAATTACGGGGAAGCTCTCAAAGACAAAAATGTATTGTTTATTATCGTTAAGCGTACAAGTACGCTCCGAATTTGGAAAGTTTGCTTACACAGTAATATGTATGCGTAATGTGTACACTCTGATCTGATAATACATGCGTTTTTACTCGTTTTTATAGCGTAAAAAACGCAAATACGCAGCTTATCTGGAGCTCTTTACTACAACACTTAATGCTCTAAAATCTGCCAAAAATACTTCAGCAAAACAGTTCTATACATAATAACGTTAGGCATCCTATTAGTATGACAAGCAAAATCTAGACTAATTTAACACGTTTCAGGGAACATTCCATCCAAAAGAGCTTCTAAATTTTGTTTCAAATAGCAGAGCAAGAGGTGGACAAAATGTCACAACATAAATGTAATATTGATGTTCAAATGCTTTATTGTCAACCTGCACAATATAACAACATACAACCTTATTTGATAATTGTAAATATTGATGTCGATTGTCAGAGTAGAGAGCAAAAAAAAAGTTTCCTTGACGGCTTCTTCGTTTTTTATCAATCATTCATCCAATTGGCATATATTTCATACGGATATTTCAGAAATAATGCAATCCCTAAACTCGTGAATAATACATGTTTTATGAAACAAGAACGGAATCATAGTCAACAAGTTTCAAAAACAAAGTTATTCCGGCACTTATATTATTTCTCAAAACATACATGTATCGAATTCCTCATAACATCCACAGCATATTTATATTCATGTTCATTGAAAAAACTTTGAAAATCATAGTGAATATCAATTTGCACTATTTTCCGCCAATGTGCCAGTGCCAACAAACTAAAGTGACCCATGAGGTCATGACGAACTCGGGGGCCCGGGTGGCTCAATGAGTTAGGTCGTTGGATCTAACAACTCATAGAAGCCTATCACAAATACGGCGTGGGTTCGCGCCCGGCTTTGTAAATTACAAAAAAGGGTGCACTCGACTCGCAGCCGCAAGTGATAAAGTTTATACCAGTTGCTTGCCCATGGTCGGTGGTTCTCTCCGGCTTCCTCCACCACCAAAACTGGTCGCCATGATATAGCTGAAATATTGTTGAAAGTGGCGTTAAAACACCAAAAATCAAATCAAATCATGACGAACTCTCCTCATTTGTTGTTGGAAAATGGGTCCCATTCGGGGCAACGCATTGGCGTCGTACCTTAATATGATTAGGAAATAGGGTCAAAGAGCGATAACTCCGACAAAAAGAGTTCACAAAGGAATTCGATTTTTTTAACACACATATCCTATGGTTATTCTGAAAAGTGTATCCGCACGTGTGTGTGTGTCTGTGATATGGGAAAAATAAGGAAGGGTTTGCGAAAACAGTCATGGGACACTCTGGTCAAGTTTACCTTTTATTTTGTTTTCCCTTCCTCTATTTGAGCTTGAAATTAAAGACACAACCGATACAATTAAGGGACCGACCATTTAACCTGAAAGGTGGGGGAGGGGCATGGATTTTTTGCTAAAAAAAATAATCTGATGCTGAATTTTTAGAAAAAAAATACTTTGGCTGGGATGGGTACAGCACAAAATAATCGGAGACAGTATTTTCACAATATAAAATGTTACATTTAGAAAAAAAAATCTGTCGGGTCGCGTAAAAAAAATGTTCTAACTCCGAACAAAAAACCAACACCCCCCCCCCTTTCAAGGTAAATTGTCGGTCCCTAACGGTCTACGTCATATTTGGACTTGCATCTCAAAATTGACAAAAAGGGGAAGCTAAACACTAAACTCTATGACAAACGTGATGACTTAAAACTCCCAATAGTCAACTTTCCCTTTCTCAGTAGCAACATTCCATCTGCGCCGGCGTATGGAGTTTACGTCTCTCAGCTCATATGTTATCCCAGAGCATGTGGTGAATACCGTGATGTTTTACTTTACTTCACTCAAAAAATTCGAAGGAAGACATCATGTACTTGTAGATAGGTACGAGATATCTGTCTCTCAGATGGGTACTGATTTGGGTTTGTTGTAGAGTTGTTCGGGTTTCTTTCCCCTTACCGGACGGACGTGACTACCACCGGACTGACCGTGACCGACACAGCGGGTGTGTTGCAACAGGCATGAACTGCTTACTCTTCCGGAGCACCTAGGTTCACTCTCATTCGATCGAGAGTTCGTCTCGCTCGCATTTGTTTGTACTTTATGTATTTTCTGTTTTGTGTCTTTTGTGTTGTTTGTTGTTCAGTTGTTTCCTAGGTTTGTATAATGTCCTTAGATTGCCCCTTTGGTTTTTCTTTTCTTTCTTTGTTATATCATTGTTTAAGAATAGATTCAGTAGATATCACATGGAAACCTACATGTTTATTTTGACAAAGTCAAATCGTCGTAACAATTGTACAGGACCTCTAGAGAAGATATCGACTAAGTTTTGTCATATTCTATTCAGTAGTTCTCAAGAAGATAAAAATGTGCTAACAAACAGATGACGGACGCCAAACGATGACAAAAAATCACACTGGCCTTTGGTCAGGTGAGCTAAATATAGCCCCGCAAAAATGCACATCTGTATTATTGGTGACGTCATGAATATTGGACCTCTATCCACGTGACAATAATCGCCAAATACAAAAAAAAATAGTCATGCGAGCAAAAATGTTTTTGACATAGCTATATATCATCACAACACTTGAAAGGTCCCAGTTGTTATATGAATACAGAGAACAAATTTTGTTGTTAACGGTTCACGAGAAAAACGCAACTATGAATATAAAAAATGTAGTAAAATGTTTTTGACATTTCCATTCATAATTAAAATATATGGGGTAAATACGACCATAGTCAGCATGTGCAAACACAGGGGCTTGTTGCAAATTATATCTATCCTTCCACTGACAGTTTTACCCCACTCCCGATGTCATATTTTCATACAACACCTTTCAAAATAGTTCTATATTGGTGTGTTGATCTGATTCGCAATAGGTTCGTCGTATGGTAGTTGGATATACAATTATCTATGCAGTCATTGCTTATCACCACTAATCGGTGTGTTCGAATTCTGCTCAGGCGAGCTCGGAGCTGCACTCGATACAACATTGTGATAAAGTTTGTCAGTGTCTTGCGGCAGGTCGGTGGTTTTCCTCGGGTACTCCGGTTTTGCATTGTAACTAATTTAGCTCTTTCTTTGAGCATGCAAAAAGGATCATATTATATTTAATGTGGGAACATCGAGTTTAGTAGCTAGAGATATAAGAATAGTTAAGAGAATTGCATTTATAATTGAAGAATCTAAGTTCATTTCAGAACATATGTCGTCAAATGTCACTCACTGTTTAATTTTGTGTCAAACACCATCAGTTTCATGTATTTCAGACATTTTTACATACCTTAAAGCCAGATAACGGTTCGCCGGCTTGAATTTTCATGTTGTCCAGGAACCTCTAATATTTCATTATTTTCATTAATTTTTATTTAATTTAATTCAGCTTGATCCAATGTATCATTTTCAAGTTCAGAAAATGACATGCATGCAATTAGTTATGATGTCTTCTTTATAGATCATATGGAAATTGCAGACATACCGGCGTCGCCATCTTAGATATGCAAATGAGCAAATTGCACCTCATATCTGGCTATGGTAAGGAGTAGCAATAACTTACAAAAAAGAGAATTTCCATTAATTCCGATCCATTAGTGTCTTGTTAAGTATTTATTATTTTTGGCACAAATATAAAGCTGAATATTTTTCATTATTTATCAACAGGTAAAAGGGGTCTTGCATATGGATGGCATAAGTTAGCTTTTATTCAAATTGTCCTCTTTATAAGCTGGGAAATTCTGGTAAAACTACATGATGAGGGATAAGCTTTTTAAATTCCGGATGGGAAATAATCACTTCACTCGGATTATGTCAGAATGTTAGCAACCAATTTTAGTTGGGAAAAGTCGCCCTAAAGAATCATCTGGATTCCCCCAAATTGTCTTTGATTTTATCCAACAACTCTACAAACATGTTCTACTTGCTCAAACATTTTTCAAGATAGCATGTATACATGGTCTTTGATTTTGTCGGACAACTCTACAAACATGTTCTACTTGTTGAAACATTTTCAAAGACAACATGGATATTTCATCAATTATAGTGCAATTCTGTAGTCATTATATTGTATTTAATAGTTGCCTATGTTGTGTTATTAAGAATTTTAGCAGGTAATTATTCAGATGTGTATTGATCGTCTTTAAGCGCTACAAATTTATGGATCTTTATTCCATACAACAGAGATGAAGCAATTCCAGTTTTGCCCGTAAGCTGTACATTTTTACCAATTTTATTTAATTCTTCCGCGATTTTTCTAACCCGACAGCTTTTACCTGTATCAGCAGGCCCCAAAACCAAATATTGTGGCCGATCTATATTAGATTGAAACCTGTCGGACCCCCTACATTTTTTAAGTACTAGTAAATGCATGATGTAGTCCGGACACCCACTGTACCGATGATATCTATAAGCTCTCTGGACATTTGCCCTGGCTCGCTACCATGTCGATGACTGGGACAATTAAAAATTCGCCAGCACTTCCCATGCACGCAGCAGTTTCTGCCTATTCCTCCCCATTTTTATCCCATGTTGTGCAAAGACGTGCAAGAAACAGAAAAAAATAGTGTTGGGCAGGCCCATTTATAAGAAAACATAGGCTTCCACTCCTTTTTATTTACGATAAAGGACATTTCAGGAGTTTCAATACAAACTATTAAATCTGTCTGAACTTTCAATCAGTTTTGCAGCATTTTTTTACCACGACTTTTGTTTCTGCATCATCACATCAAATACATTTCTTGTTTTACGACAGGTATTATTCGGGTCATCATGATTCGTCTGTCTGTTTGGTAACTTCAAATGCCACACATTTTAAAAATATTGAAAGAAAATAATGTTGTTCTTCACAATATTTTTTAATCTTTCCTGTGTCAGAATAACGAAATATGACACAGGATGACAAGGCAATTTTGCTCGCCTTTGCAAAATGATTTCTCGATATGTATGATTTCTGGTAAGAACACATCCAATGACTTCCCGGAATTCCAAACCCAATGTCGGATGCGCTAGGATTTTTCTGGAAATTGCGGGGGAAAATAAATCTAAAAAACGATCAAAAGTTGTTTTGACCCGGCAGGGGCGAGGGGAAACAAACTTATTTTTTTATTTTGACCATCCCTGTGGACAGGATACCATTTTTTCACACATTGAAAATACATAATGTTTATCTTATTTTTGCAGCTTTCTATCCATCACTGAATGACTTATATACAATAAATACGATCTAACAGTACTTTCTATCCGGGGCTACTGATATATGTACCAGCCAGGACGGATTGGAACGTTTAACAGTCGTCATTTTTTTTTACCGATTTTGATTTTGTGATAAATTCATATCAATATTTTCTCTCTCTCTTTTGTTGTTGATTATTATCATTATTTTATGAACACAGTAGATCGATGGCTTTGATTTTTACAGGTAGTGACATTGTAAGTGGGTAGTTCGTCTGCAAGTTCAGCAGTTTCTGAAGTGTCATTGTCAGTGGGTCGTTCGTCTGTAGATTCAGCAGTCTCTGAAATGTTATTGTCAGTTGGCCGTACGTCAGTAGATTCAGCCGTCCCTGAAGTGGCATTGTCGTTCGTCTGTAGGTTCAGCAGTTTCTGAAGTGTAATTGTCAGTGGGTCGATCATCTCTATGTTCAGCGGTCTCTGAAGTGTCATTGTCAGTGGGTAGTTCGTCTGTAGGTTCAGCAGTCTCTAAAAGTGTCATTGTCAGTGGGTCGTTCGTCTGTAGGTTCAACCGTCTCTGAAATGTCATTGTCAGTGGGTCGTTCGTCTGTAGGTTCAGCAGTCTCGGAAGTGTCAATGTCGGTGGGTCGTTTCTCTGTATGTTCAGCAGTCTCTGAAGTGTCACTGTCAGTGGGTCGTTCGTCTGTAGATTCAGCAGTTTCTGAAGTGTCATTTTCAGTGGGTCGATCGTCTGTAAGTTCAGCAGTCTCTAAAGTGTCAGTCAGTGGGTTGTTCATGAGAAAGTTCAGCAATCTCTGATGTGTCATTGTTAGTGGATCGTTCGTCTGTAGGTTCAACCGTCTCTGAAGTGTCATTGTCAGTGGGTCGTTCGTAAGTAAGTTCAGCAGTCTGTGGAAAGTGGTGGAAATTCCATAGAATCAGAAATCTGAAATGTTGCCTTGTGGAATTTGGCTTAATTAATACGATGTGATTAGGAACCCATGTGTCAATGTCAGTAAATGGTTGAACTGATGACCATAGAATGCATATAGGATTTTTCTCCTTTACAGAATTTCTAGGAGAGAATGTCCTGTTTAGAATACCCGCAGAGTTATCAAAGACTCCATTTACCGGTGGATAAAAAGACCGAATAGGTTTTCCAACAACAATAGAGGCGGAATGAAAAACTAGAGCTGAACAATTAGTGAAATTTGTTGAACAAAATTTTAATTCCTCTTCATATGTAACACACCTGTCTATGCTGGTCAATGTAAAATGATTTGTACTGAATCATTTCAATACATATCCTGTATCTTAACTCGACAGCTAAATTTTCAGATTTCCGATGGAGAGGGAATTAAAAAAGCAATTCCCATTTCCAGTGGTCTCCGCGGCCCAATTGTCCGAATTTGATCTAAAAAAAGATGCAGCAACTGTATCTTCTGCTAATAGTGAATCAAAAGGTTGTGGAGACACAAATTTTGAAGGCAAAAATCACATGAAAATAATTATCATTTGACGGCATCAACAGAATTTCTAAATATTTTTTTGACATAATAAGTCTCTAAATTAGATAAAAATCAAATGTTGCTTGTAGTAAAGCGTTTGAAGTTGTGACACCGGCTACATCTTGAAGTGTCATGTAGAACATGTTTGACAACTTCACCGCAATCTCCCGTGCCATAGAAGGGCACCCTGTTCGACATCCATTTCCACCCTAATAAGGAGCACGAATCTCAATAATTAAGTCCTGTATGTCCATCTCACAACGTATCATTAAACTCAAAAGAACAACATCCTTTTATTCATAAATAAAGGGCATAAAAATGAAAGTCAAATCCCGGGTACCTCAAATTCAATCTAAATGTACAATTTCAATATATTACTTTAATTGGATGTCAAGACAGATTCATCTTTGTTTGTCTTCTTTTCTCATCTGATAAATCTTAATCTTAAAAATTTTAGTTCCATATATCCAAATTTTTTGGCTCCTTTTAGACACTTTTTTAAAATGGCATTCTGATTACCCATTACCCATTACTTTTTTTGTTATTTGCATTTTTACAAATAACGGAATTTGTAAACATATTATATAGACACTCCGACAAAAGTTAAGCACCACCCTATATTTTTATCGATATATTTTTTCCATCAATACTGTTAAAACAATAAAATAGATATCACCATTTTTCTTAGACTTCTTAAAAGACTACACCAAAGGCTCTAAAATTACCAATTTACGAAGTATTTATCATCCTGAAAGACGTGACTATGACGTGGCAAAAATGGGGTTCAAAACAGGCGATGGAAAAACGTAAAACCAGTTTGTCTTTGATTGAAGTTTTTAACATTGCATTAAGATGCAGAGTCTTCAGATTTTAAGAACTTTTAAATGCATCTATTGTGCGTATGTGTAAGGCATAAAAATCAATAACGAGTATACCCACCGCGTTTATTGTGAAATGCTGTAACACGCTTCATCATGCTTCGCACAAGACGCCTAAGCCGTTCTTGAGGGAACCGTTGCCACTCCTGTAAGATAGCAGTTCTTAATTCGTCAATATTTTGACATTTTGGATTGCGTTGGTTAACTTTTCGGCCAATAAAGTCCCATACATGCTCGATAGGGTTCATGTCTGGCGACATCGCAGGCCATGGAGTTGTCTGAACAGCCTCTTGCTGTAAAACATGTTGTACAATTCGGGTTCTATGTGGCCTAGCGTTGTCGTCCATGAACATTGGCCTGTCAGCCAACGCATGATTGTCGAAATGGGGGACTACGCGTGGAGCGAGCACACTGTCACGGTATTTTTGGCCTGTCAGATTACCATCAAGAACGTACAAGTCCAACTTACAGTCAAAGGAAAAACAACCCCAGACAGTTACACCCCCACCCTTAAAAGCAGTTGTGCCCAAATTATGGTTGTCCTGAAATGAAGTGTTTCGTTGGCACCAAACCCTTACACGACCGTCGGTAGGGCGTAACAAAAAACGACTTTCATCAGACCAGTGGACCCGTCTCCATGTGCGAATAGTCCACCCCAAATGATCATGTGACCAGTCAAATCGAGCATGGCGATGACGTAATGTCAATTGTGGATGTTTTATGGGTCGTCGCGCTCGCATTCCCTGATGGTGGATGCGTCTGAAAACAGTGCGTGTGCTAATGTGGCCTCCAAACGCTAAATTACCACGAAGTGCACCAGCTGTATTGAACGGCCGTTACTGCGCCCGTCTGGATATAAGCCGGTCCTCTCTCGGCGTCGTTTTGCGAGGTCTACTTGCACGTGGACGGTCAGTAACATACCCCGTTTGACGAAAACGCTGCATTAGTCGTAAAATGATGGAATAATTAACCCTGAAGTGGTCTGCCACCCTTCTATGGCTAAAACCACCGTTATGCATGCCAACAGCTTGCCACCTTTCTGGTATGGTTAATTTTCGCCGCACCATACCAAATGAATAGAAAATGAAACTTAAAACTCTACTAAAAAAATCAGCTTTCGTTCGCAAACACAAATGTTGAAAAGTACACGTGGCACTTTACACACCCTGTCATATACACATAAATACAAATCGATCAATAACCTGTTTCACAGGTAAGTAAGTATGTGTATACAGGTAACGAAAACAGCAAACCGATTTGCAATAAGTCCATTATTAGAAAAGATATTATTGAAATAAGTCAGGTGGTGCTTAACTTTTTCCGGACTGTATAGATAAATATACATAGATTATCTGTACTACTTGTATGAATTGTTTTCAGCAATACCATTGAGGTACAATTAAATGTCTTGCTGAAACACATGCACTACGTTCATTATTTTACAAAGTCTTATCCATATAAAAGCAAATAAAACAAAATAATAATACCCTTAAACCAACCCACAAAAAAACCCCAACAACATCCTTTTATTCACGAATAAAGGGATAAGAATGAAAGTCAAATACCTCAAAATCAATCTAATTGTACAATTTCAATAAAAATTGGATGTCAAGACAGATTCATCTTTGTCTTGTCTTATTTTCTCTACTCCTTAGGGGCCCGTCGTGGCCGTGATAGTATGATTGTTGAATTCATAACTACCTATGCAAGCAGTGCTTATCACCACGAATGTGATAAGTTTGTCAGTGACTTGCAACAGGTCGGTGATTTTCTCCGGGTATTCCGTTTTCCTCCAACTATAAAACTGATCGCCACAATATAACTGAAATATTGTTGAAAGTGGCTTAAAACACCATCAAACAAACACTTTTCCTGTTGTTTCTAACTTCTGTCTTTCTTTGATAGCTCTCTGGAGGGTACATAATAGGCTTTCACCGGCTTTCTCTCTTTTTCTAAATGTATACCTCCTAGTTGTTTATTTTTCTCTCTATATATTCACGCTGAATCTCTGCTCGAGATTTGGCACTCGCGAGCTGTATTGAGAAAATATAAACTTTTTAGTTATGTCTTCATCAGGAATAAAACATAAGGGGTTAAATATAGATAAATCCGCATTTTGCTAATTCTAAGTTTGTATTAGGTTAGAATATCTTATTTGCATAAGGATCGCACAAGCCAACTTATGGAGACTTCTTCTGATATTAATACAAAATTTAAAAAGTAAGGATAGTATTTTGTATGCAATACATATAAAGTATTTTATGATATTTGTAAATAACAGACATGATTCAGAAAAAAAACAGCGCAACGCTTGAAACAGAAACAAAATATACAAGCACGTGTAGCACGAACCCCATTAATAACCGCTAAAGTGGCAAAACGATTGGGTGGACCGTGAGATGTCCAGGGTATTTTGAAATCGATAGACTGTATGGATAGAGTTGTTATTACCTAAATCCAAACCTATAATAGTAGGAACTTGCTATAGGCCACCAAAGCAAAACAATTTTCTTGAACTGTTTGACCTTATTCTGAACAAAATAAGACCGGAGTGTGAAATCATAATTCTTGGCGATTTTAATATTTGTATGAAAAACAAAAATTCTGATATATACAAAAAATACTAGAATATCCTTAACATGTATGCATTGGAACAATTAATTTCCAAACCAACGCGAATTTCATCATCCAGTAGTTCATTAATAGACCATATTTTATGTAATACTAGTGAAAAGATTTGCCAATCCGGTGTCATTGAAGTTGGAATTAGTGACCATTTTGCCATTTTTTGCACTAGAAAAACAACTGGAGAACACACAGGTAAGCAGAGTACTGTACGTATACGATCATTAAAACATTATACACAAGAAGCCTTTATAAAAATAACTTGAACAAACTGACTGGTCGGAACTCTATCTCTGTAGAAACGTAAATCAAGCATGGGAAATTTTTCGAAAATTATTTCAATCAACTTTAAATTCAATAGCTCCATATAAAGAAATAAAAATTAAACAGAATTCCGAACCATGGATGACTTCAGAAATTTTAGATAATATTAGAAAACGAGATCAATATTTAATATCATATAAAAAAACAGGTAGTAAACATTTATATTTGGATTACTGTAAATTGCGAAATTTGGTACAAAGAAATGT
>MJUT01023325.1:0-13257 GCA_002080005.1 Gigantidas platifrons
CCCCGTACACGCTTCTAGGGAGACAAAACGGTGGAAACAGGATAAACGATATTTAATGTATGACATGGCCCTCTCAATCATCAGACCATAACATAATAGAAAATGTGTGGCGTACCAATAAGATCTGTTTACAAAGCCAGATAACTGACGTCAAAAACAGAACCCAACTTGTGGTAAAAATTAAGGAAATATTGACCTCTCTTCCTCATAAATCTTTAGAAATGCCTGTACCAAGTCAGGGCCATTGCGGTTTTCCATATTTTCCGGTTGTTGACTGATTTTGTATGTTTGTTGATTTAAAAGATTTGACTTTCCCTTTGGAAGATTGCTCGGTGTTCGGTAATTTTGTTATTACTCTTATTTATATACGGAGTTTATTTGCATCAATTCAGAAAAGACTTTGTCAGGTTATCAGATCAAAAGGTCACGCAGCAAAATATTAGGAACAAGGGGTAAATAATGCTTTTTATTTATGAAATAGTTCATTGAATCCGTTAACATCACTGGTTAATACATCTGAAGTCTGCCATTTTGATGACTCACTTTTGGCCATTCACTGTATACACCGGTGACAAGCCAGGAATGAGGAAGGGATCAGGTTGTGGTTACAACAAACGGAACATATCTGTTGTCAATTGTGACGTAGATATTCCTTAACTGTTAATCTATTCAATGTGTCTTTGAAAATGTTGATTCATAATAAATCCTTTGCTACATATATCACATTTATATCACATTTATCTCATCTCCTGTATGTGTTCTAACGAGTATCTAGAAGTATTGATTATGAATGAAATCTATATCACATTTATAAGGTTTATGATAAAGTTTGTCAGTGACTTGCTACATGTCGGTGGTTATCTCCTGGTACTCTGGTTTCCTCCACCAATTAAATTGACCGCCATGATATGACTGAAATATTGTTGAAAGAAGCGTTAACACCATAACCCTAACTCCTTTTGACCTAGATATAACTCCTAGTAAACCAATGTGCCTAGACAGCATAGTCAAAATGAGGGGGGAATAATTAAACAAAATATAAATTGAGATATCCATGAAAGTACAAAGGAAAAACTGAAAATTTGTTTGATTTAGAACGACATTGGTGGAGTAATGGTTAGCGTGCTCGCCTCGACTGCAGTAGATAGTGGGTTCGATTCCTGATCGGGTCAAACCAAAGACTATGAAATTGGTATTTGTTGCTTTCCCGCTAAGCACGCAGCATTAAGGAGAAAGAGCAAAGACTGGTTGGCTCGTAATCAGAATAATGTGTCTGAGTGGGGCGAGATGTCTATCCGCGGACTGCGGTTTCAGTGAGCTAGCACTATTAAAATCCAACTCAGCGTGTTGGTCTACTACAAAGTTGGTCTCCTCATCATCTCGTTGAAAATTAACTTGTTCTCGACACAATATAGCAGACAAATTGCTGAGTTGGCGTTTAGCAATAACCACTCACTCACTATGTTAGACTTGGAGCTAATGTTGTTCGAGTTTTTAAATACAATGTATTTGATAACAAAAATAATTAAAGAGACAAATGAAATTATAAATTTTAATGACTCATGTGAATCGTCTAATATTAGTAATAATAAAGTGAGCAACATTAATTATTAGTGTTCTTAAACTTCTTCTCTTGAAGACACATATTTCTAGTTTGTAAGGAAATTTTGATATAAAAATAATGTGAAATATGCATAAAAAATGTTAACATGAAAATATTGATAGAAAAATAATAATGTAAAATATATTAAAATTGTTGTCAATAATGTATTTAGTACATAAAACCACAGGATGGATTTACCCCATTTTTTAACCTTTTGTTAGCATATTGATTTTTAATAAACAAATCTTTATCATTTCATCTCTTTTCCCTTTATTTAACGCATTGATGTACATATATCCATCCAATCTGATGGTAATATCTTGCATGTCCCTTCCCTCTGCTTGTAGTTTAAAAAAAATAAGGTGATGGGTAATGACATGTCATAAGCCCCTGTGTATAAAACAATAAATACAAATGTTAGATCAAAAGGATGAAATAGCATAAAAACAAAAAAATAAACAAACAAAACCAAAACAAATATATATATACAACTCTCTCTTCATAGTGAAATGGATAAGCGCCTGTGTATAAACAATAAATACAAATGTTAAATCAAAAGGATGAAATAGCATAAAAACAAAAAATAAACAAACAAAACCAAAACAAATATATATATAACTCTCTCTTCATAGTGAAATGGTGTGGTACTACAAACATATTTCAAGTTTAGTTTGATGCAGTCGGTTAATAAATATATAGAATGACTTCCAATTCTAAAAAGAACTATGCATGTTGAAACTGTGATTTCAAAGATCAAAGGTAAAACGTCAAAATACCTATAACAGCATATGTACATGTACATAAATAAACTAAGAAAAAAATAATAACATAGAGTTATCGTTCTTGAAAGTATTTCAAAATTACAATGAATCATTATTATATGAAACCAGAATCGGAAAAGGATGAACAAAGATGTAAAATAACAAGGGACACACATGTAATGTGTAACTAACTTTAAGAGTTGCAGTTGTTTTGAGTGGTTTTGGGTAAGTCTATGAACGCATGATTTTATTCTCATAAACTATAAATATCACACAGTTACAGTGAAAACACTGTTATAAACATATATAGACAATATTAGTGCAGTGTTTTAAAATATAAAGTTTATGTGTATGAGGCTTAAACACTGATATAAAGGCGAAGTTTACTGTGACTTTTGCCACTTTTGTGCCGAATACACTTAAAGGTATATTGTCTACCACATTTGTATTTTTTCATACCCAAAATTATTCTTGTTTTCCGTACTGACCTTCATAAAATGAAGATTATTAAACACTGAATTATTGGCGAATACTCTACGAAACGTTAAGATTCAAACAACATTAAACGAGCGTGACAATCATGAAATGTTTGAATCTTAACAGTATTTTCCTTACCTCACAGCTAAACTCCCGAGAATTCCAAACTTCCGTTTTTATAGGTGGCGCTGTTACTTTCACTTTGAATTTTTCGTCATCCTGGACAATATTTCTGATAACGATAGTTTTGGGTCTTTTTTGTCAAAAAAAGAACACCAATCGTATATTTTGCAGCATAACTGTTTAATGATAGCTTAAACAAATCATTTATGGACAATTAAAAAATTTCTAAAATACCTTTAATATAACCTTTTATTTTAAGACAATGCATTAATATTGTGTTTATCCCAAAGAAAAAAATCACATTAATACATTGCGTTAATATTTTGAATTACAGAATAACATTATTTAGTTATCCCTTGATTTCCCCATTTGATATTTTTTTGCCGGCAGGAAGTGAACTGGATTTACAATTAGGTTTCCAAAGTTCAACATGTGGAAGAGGTACCAGACAAAAACTATATTTCGGTCAGTGACAGTATATATAAAAAAAAACCTAGATAATGCAATTTTCTTGATCAAATAAAACAAGCAGAAGATAAAATAAAATAATTATGTACGCATGTACATACTATAAATACATGTTAACATGGACGACTAGCTCTCACATTTATGGTTTTCATAGTCGTAAAGAAGTTTTCTAAAACGACAATATTAGTAGAGTTGAATAAATGATCTAGTGACAATGTGTTTGGGTTGAAACAATAATTTTTTTTTGGCAAAACGGCCTTGCAGATCACCATTAGAATCGTGAGGTACCCAATACTCACGACAATCACGACAAAAATTCAAGACTTTTCATGCAAGCACACATTGTTTTCTCGATTCTACGCTTCGCCACCTACTGGCATGTGACAGAACCTGATTAGAGGTCATGTCCAGATGAACTCAATGTAAAATCTTAACAAATCTTTATAGCTTTTGCTTCACAAACGTATATCTCTCTGAATGGTTGAGTTAAACAATGTAATTCATATACATATACATCTGCATATGACCTTTAATCAGGTTCTGTTAAAAGATGTTTAGGGGAAGGGTGGAGGTGTTGTGTATTATAACTGCTGATTTTTATCAGATTGATGGATGTGACAATTAGTCAGGTTCTGTAAGATGTTAGGGGGTGGGGTGAACGGGTGTGATGGTGTTGTGTAGTATAACTGTTGATTTTCATAAGATTAATACACTGTTCAACAGATTTCATGCATCACTAATAAATTATATTTGTATCACTCCTGTAACTGTTCTGCCGATGTATCATACCAATCAAGGGTAGTAATTTCTGCCTGCTTTAATTGTGTAATCTTTTGGTCGAATTTTTCTGACTTGTGGACCGCCTTTTCTGACTTGTGAACCGCCTTTTCTGACTTGTGAACCGCCTTTTCTGACTTGTGGGCTGCCTTTTCTGACTTTTGGACCGCCTTTTCCAATTGTTCAAACGATGTGTTGCTGTAATATTTTTTATTACCGGTATTCACCATCTGCATTTTTGCAATTAATTTTGTCAATTTATCTATTTGGACAACTTTCTCACTCTTTGCTGCATTGTTCTCAAACACAATAAATCTGTGTTCATGCGGTTGAAAGCTTCGCAGTTTTAGAAGCAAATGTTCTACAGCATTTTCTACCTTTAACACTGAATGTTCATCGGCCTTACTGTTGGTTGTAAATATCGGGATAATGAACTGCATAAAATCAGGACCAAAGTACTCGTCATAATTTTTCAAAAATGTCCTTAGAGAATAGGGATCGTACAAGTCTGTAACTAACAAGAAAGCATGCGGTCCTGGACGGGCAGACGCAATGCAGTCTTTAATTCCTCTAAGTGACTCCCCAGTAATGGGTGTCAATCCAAAATGTGGAATTTTGCAGACGTGTAACTGACGCTCCGTTAATAGTTGTAATTCTCTTGGGTGTTCTGTTTCTTCTATTTCAATAACTACGATTCTATACTTATCTGTGAATAAATAAAAACAATAAACAATATGCATTATATGTACATTGTCTGAAAATATGTACAAAATTTAGAAAATGGTAGTAAAGCCTGCCCCTGGCGAGCATTTTGTTGCCAGTTTCACAGAGAGTACACATAATTGTTTGGACAACATATACTTTTATCCGAAAAATAAAATCATAGTGTCGTTGGGACATCGTGGCCATGATCGTATGGTAGTTGAATTTACAACTGCATATACCATCAGTGACTATCACCACTAAAGCTGTGAGTTCGAATCTCGATAAGGACGAGGAGTACAACATTATGTGATAAAGTGTGTCAGTGACTTGCGACAGGTCTGTGGTTTTCTCTGGGTCCTCCGGTTTCCTCCACCAATAAATCTGACTGCCACGATATAGCTGAAATATTGTTGAAAGTGGCGTTGAACATCATCAAGCAAACATAGTGTTGTAGATGTATTTAAATTGTCTTGAAATGATTATGTACTATTTGAAGTGGATACTTAATTTATAAGAGATGATCGTTATGTAATTGGAATATCGACTATTTATGTCATAAAGGCATGGTACCACTTTAGTGTGGAGGTTTGATGACCAGGAGGTGTACTCGATACAGCTTTATGTGTTTAAGTCTGTCTGTTACTGACAATAGGTCGGTATTTTTCTCTGCGCACTCCAAATAGTTTTCTGGTATAAGGTTTCACTTCGAGCACTTCAAGGTAATTGCATATTCCTGTTTGACTAAGTGAGTGATAGTTGTTTAAAACCATATCAACAATTTCAGCCATATCATGGCGAGATCAAGTTACATGTGACGTTAATTGGATCTTTGGATCACTGAAACAACAGTCCATTCCTCTCGGACACGTTATCCCCATACCGAGCCAACACATATTTATTATTACACTTAGTGCAGAAGTAACATATACCAATTTGATAGTGTTTGGTTTGACATGACGGGCCCGACCCCATGATCTACCTCACACTCGAGGCGAACATGCTGACCATCACACCATTAATGGAGTATATATTCCTGTATTAAATACCAATGCTCGACTTCCTTTCAGGAGAACAATTTTCGAAACAGTTATTGTGTGTAGGAAACAAAATAAATTAGAAATTGTAGTTTCGTTTAGTCAAACAAGGTAAACAAGGGCAACGCAAAGCGTGGCGTATCCCCTCACCTAAAAATGTGATCCGGTGACCTAGACCTTTGACCTTTGACCTTGAAAATCAATAGGTTCCAAGGACGTGACGGAAGGGCGGAAGGACGGACATATATATCCCATCGCAACCTCGTTGGCAAGGGGATACAACTTGTCTAATATATGTTAAAGAACGCTCGTCTGAATAACCACCATCCCCTCTCGATGCGTGTTCAATAATTACAGACGAATCGCATGCATGTTTTAAATACAATTATAAACATAACATGATTAACTGATTGGTTTTGTTTTGTTTATGGTGCTTAACACCACTTTCAACAATATTTCAGTTCTATCGTGACGATCAGTTTTTTGGTGAAGGAAAACGGAGTACCCGGAGAAAAACACCGACCTGTCGCAAGCCACTGACACACGTTAACATATAAAGTTGTATCAAGTACACCTCGCCATAAACGGGGTTCGAACTCACAATTTTAATCGAGATAGACACTGATTGCACAGGTAGTTGTAAATACAACAATCATACGATCACGACCACGACGATCCCTTTATGTAATTGGACATACCAAGATTATAATATATAGAAGAACAATAATCAATCTAATTCAAATAGATGCTTGTTGATTTTATATCTGGTGTCGAGTCATGTTCTGTAACCTTTCTTTCCACAAAGAGATATGCTTTTCTATTTTCTAGTAGGGTCGTTGCTGATTGGTCGTTTGAACAATGACCTTTGATCTTGCCCGATCTGTACTTTATTTATTGTTGATATTGTAAAACTTACCAGGGAATTCCTCTAAGGACTTATGTTCCATCAGTTGTTTTCTGAAATAATGTATATTGATATTGTATTGGTTGAATTATGACTATAACAAGTTTACACGCACGGAGTAGGGGTAGTCCTCAAGAGTAATTACACGTGGAATCACAGGATGAGTCAAATAATTACACGTGAAATCACAGGATAAGTCAAGTATTCACGTGAAATCACAGGATGAGACAAGCATTCACACGTGAAACGCATGAAATCACAGGTTGAGTCAAATGACCACACGTGAAATCACAGGATGAGTCAAGTAATTACACGTGAAATTACAGAATGAGTTAGATAATTACACGTGAAATCACAGGATGAGTCAAATAATTGCATCAGAAATAACAGGATGAGTCAAGTAAATGCATGTGAAATAACAATGTAAGTCAAATAATTACACATGAAATCACAGGATGAGTGGAAGTAATTACACGTGAAATAACAGGATGAGTCAAGTAATTACGCATGAAATCACTGGATGAGTCCATTAATAGCACGTGAAATCACTGGATGAGCCACATAATTACACATGAAATCACAGGATGAGTCAAATAATTACATGTGAAATCACAGGATGAGTCAAGTAATTACAGGTGAAATCGTAGGATGATTCAATTAATTACACGTCAAATTAAAGGATGAGTCAAGTTATTACATTTGAAATCACAGGATGAGTCAAGTAATCACAGGTGATATCGCATGATGAGTCAATTAATCACACGTTAAATTAAAGGATGAGTCAAGTTATTACATGTGAAATCACAGGGTGAGTCAAATAATTACACGCGAAATTACAGGATAAGTCAAGTAATTACACGTGAAAGTACAGGATGAGTCACATAATCACACAGGAAATCACAGGATGAGTCAAATAATTACAAGTGAAATCACATGATGAGTCAAGTGATTACACCTGAAATCACAGGATGAGTCAAGAAATTACACATAAAACCACACGAGTCAGTTAATTGCACGTGAAATCATAGGATGAATCAAGTAATTACACGCAAATTCATAGGATGAGTCAAGTAATTACACGTGAAATTAAAGAATGAGTCAAGTTATTACATGTGAAATCACAGAGTGAGTCAAATAATCACACGTGAAATCACAGGATGAGTCAATTAATGACACGTGAAAGTACATGAGTCAGTTAATTACACGTGAAATCACAGGATGAATCAAGTAATTACACGCAAATTCATAGGATGAGTCAAGTAATTACAGGTGAAATCATAGGATGAGTCAAGTAATTACACGTGAAATCACATGATGAGTCACATAATTACACATGAAATCACAGGATGAGTCAAATAATTACATGTAAAATTCCAGGATGAGTCAAGTAATTACAGGTGAAATTAAAGGATGAGTCAAGTTATTACATGTGAAATCACAGAATGAGTCAAGTAATTACAGGTGAATTCGCTGGGTGAGTCAAGTAATTACACGTGAAATGAAAGGATGAGTCAAGTAATTACATGTAAAATTCCAGGGTGAGTCAAATAAATACATGTGAAATCACAGGATGAGTCAAGTAATTACATGTAAAATTACAGGATGAACCACCTAACACAGGAAATCACAAGAAAGGTCAAATAATTACACGTGAAGCAACAGGTTGAGTCAAATAGTTACACGTGAAATCACAGGATGAGTCAATTAAATACATGTGAAATCACAGGATGAGTCAAATAATTACACGTGAAGTCATAGGATGTGTCAAGTAATTACACGTGAAATCACGGGTTGAGTCAAGTAAGCACACGTGAAATCACAGGATGTGTCAAGTTATTACACGTGAAATCACATGATGAATCAAATAATTACACATGAAATCACAGGATGAGTGAAATAAATAGATGCAAAATCACAGGGTGAGTCAAATAATTACACGTGAAATCACAGGATGAGTCACATAATAACACAGGAAATCACAGGATGAGTCAAATAATTACACGTGAAATCACAGGACGAGTCAAGTAATTGCAGGTGGAATCAAAGGATGGGTCAATTAATTACATATAAAATCATGCAAGTCAAAAATTACACGTGTATTAATTAATTGCATGATGCACGTAAAATCTCAGGATGATTACATGTAAAATCACAGAATTAGAGACAGATAGCGTACACATGAAATCCCAGGATGAGAGTCAGGTAATTTACACGAGAAATCACATGATGAGTCAGATAATTTACACGTGAAATCACAGGATGAGAATCAGATAATTTACACGTGAAATCACAGGATGAGAGTCAAATAATTTACACGTGAAACCACGGGATGAGAGTCAGCTAATTTACACGTGAAATCACAGGATGAGAGTCAGATAATTTACTCGTTAAATCACAGAATGGAAGTCAGATTATTTACACGTGAAATCACAGGATGAGAGTCAGATAATTTACACGTGAAATCACGGGATGAGAGTGAGATAATTTACACGTGAAATCACAGAGTGGGAGTCAGATAATTTACACGTGAAATCACAGGATGAGAGTCAGATAATTTACACGTGAAATCACAGGATGAGAGTCAGCTAATTTACACGTGAAATCACAGGATGAGAGTCGGATAATTTACATGTAAAATCACAGAATGGGATCAGATAATTTACACGTGAAATCACAGAATGGGAGTCAGACAATTTACACGTGAAATGACAGGATGGGAGTCAGATAATTTACACGTGAAATAACAGAATGGGAGTCAGATTATTTACACTTGAAATCACAGTATGAGAGTCAGATAATTTACACGTGAAATCACAGTATGAGAGTCGGATAATCACAGGATGAGTCACATAATAACATGTAAAATTCCAGGATGAGTCAAGTAATTACAGGTGAAATCGTAGGATAGGCCAAGTAATTACACGTGAAATTAAAGGATGAGTCAATTTATTACATGTGAAATCACAGGGTGAGTCAAATAATTACCTGTAAAATCACAGGGTGAGTCAAGTAATTACAGGTGAAATCACAGGATCGGTCAAGTAATTACACGTGAATTTGCAGGATAAGTCAAATTATTACATGTGAAATCACAGGATGAGAGACAGATAATTTAAATGTGAAATCACAGGATGAGAGTCAGATAATTTACACGTGAAATCATAGAATGGGAATTAGATAATTTACACGTGAAATAACAGTATGACAGTCGGATAATCATAGGATGAGTCAAGTAATTACAGGTGAAATCACAGGATGAGTCAAATAATTACAGGTGAAATCACAGGATGAGTTAAGTAATTACACGTCAAATCCCATGATGAGTCACATAATTACACATGAAATCACAGGATGAGTCAATTAATTACAGGTGAAATCACAGGGAGGGTCAAGTAATTTAACGTGAATTTGCAGGATGAGTCAAGTTATTAGATGTGAAATCACAGGGTGAGTCAAATAATTACCCGTGATATCACAGGTAGAGTCAAGTAATTACACGTGAAATCGCATGATGAGTCACATAATTACACAGGATGAGTCAAATAATAACATGTAAAATTCCAGGATGAGTCAAGTAATTACAGGTGAAATCACAGGATGAGTCAAGTTATTACATGTGAAATCACAAGGTGAGTCAAATAATTACCCGTGAAATCACAGGATGAGTGGTCGAGTAGCTACACGTATTACTCGATCTTTAGTTTTCTGTGTAGTGTTTTGTAGATCGTTGTTTGTCCTTTTTCTTTCGGTCATTATATTGTCTGTCCTCCGATTTACAGCTGCTGATTACTTCTTTGGTATCTTCATTTTTCTTCTTATCGGAATTGCCTTTTTAAAACTAGAGACTCAGTGGACTCACCTTTCTTTCTGCTGTGAGCAAACTTAATAAAGAACCTTTCATAGGTGCTTCCTATCAAATTTCGATTCATTTGGCTACTCAGATTTAGAGGAGAATATCATTTAGAAATCGACCAACCAGAAACAAGAATTTCCTATGGTGGTCATTTTTGTTTGCGAATCGAGACGAAATTAGCCATCTGTATATATAACCTTTCATAGATTCTTCCTACTAAGTGTCGGTTGATTTGGCCAAGTGGTTTTAAGAGAAGAAGATTTATTTCCAAATCGACCAATCAGAAAAAAAGAATTGCCTGTGGCGGCCACGTTTGCCAACGGACCGGGACGAAATCAACAATCTTTATACAGGACTTTCCATAGATGCTACCTACCAAGTTTTGGTTAATTCGGTGAAGCGGTTGCATCTGTTAAATCTGTCAATAAGAAACAAGAATTACATGTGGCGGCCATATTTGTAAATGGGTCGGAACGCAATGAGCAATCTTTATGGAGGACCTTCCATGGATGCTTCCTATCAAGTTTAATAAACTAAGGGGCTTCAGAGGAGAAGATCAAAATGTGTAAAGTTAACGGACGACGACGCCAAATGATGACAAAAGCTCACATTGCCTTTGGCAAGGTGAGCTAAAAATAAAGATTTTTTTATCTGATGGTTTATTTCTTTGTTATAGTGACTCTGACCTGCTCAAGTGAAATGCTTTAATGCCATGTAATGTCAGTGGTTTTATGTTACATGAAAATGTACATGCATCTGTGTTTATGCTATGTTGTGTTTACTTATGCTCTGGTCTAAAAGCTTGCTAGATCTTATGTTCTTCTTGATATGCCATGAAACGACTTAATTAATAAATAAATACTATTGACTTGATAAGTCTACTTAACTGATTTACATGCTCCCAGTGACCTAGTGACCCCAATAGTCATGATCCTAATTATAGCATAAAAAACACGTAAATATTCAATTTTAGTGCCCAGGACGTGTGTCTGGAATAACTTCATTTGGAATGATAACAGTCAAAAGATTGGAAAGCAAAATAACAGTCTTTGAGGGTAAGAAAACCAAAGGGCCAAAAAACAGGATTGCCAAAAAAATCGGCTAATATCTCTCTACTAAACTATATCAGTGTCAAAACACTGACTATAACTATCAATACACAGTATAATGCACTTACTGGAAAGCTGATTCGGTTCTGTCATACAATGGTCTGAAAGCAGCTGATGGTGTCATCAATTCTCTTTTTATATTCATTATTGCAATTTGACCTGAAAACAATGAAACATGAAATAAAATGTAAAACAGAATAGGTGTCAATATAATCTGACATAGTGGAAACAGAGACAAATTCGTTTACTGAAATATTGGCGAAAGTAGCGTTAAACACACCAACCCATAATAATATTAGACAAATCCAGTTTTTTGTTGATATAATATATGTTTTTGTTCATTAAAATAATTCACATGTTTCTCACTTGACATCAGAACATATCCACAAAAATGGAAGTTAAATTTCCGGGTTTGTTGTGGTCGTAACCGTATGGTAGTTGGATTTTCAACTACCTGTGTTATGAGTATCTATCACATCTAATGTTGCGAGTTCGAGCCCCGTTGATGGAGAGTAGTACTCCATACATTATGTGATAAAATTGATCAGTGACTTGCAACAGGTCGGTGGTTTTCTCCAGGTACTCCGGTCTCCTTCACAATAAAAATGACCCCCCATGATATAACAGAAATATTGTTGAAAGTGGCATTAAGCACCATACACCAAACATGGAAACTAATTCCAATTGCGAAAAAAGACAATGATTAATTATAAACGAAATATATTTTGCTGAAGTTATATTTATTTATATCATACCGAAGTTATTCATGTTGATTGTAAAATGGAATACTCTTTTCCGTGGCTTCGAAAGGATTAATGCACCAACAAATAGAAAAATATACATGTACTTAAACTTTTAGGAATTATATTCTTTTCTTTCGCGTCTATTCGTCTTAAAATAACCTATTAGTCAGTTAAAGTTAGAGAAACCGGAAGGGGTAATCAAAATTCAAGAATGGATAAATAGAAAATGTCATCTGTGCCAAATTAAAGTCAATGCTGAAACGATGCAGCATCTATTTTTCAATTTTATAAAAGAAATAGAAGCTACATTTAACATTTAACAGCTAATATAGAAATCAAGGTTAGGACTATATGGGGGTGAAGATTTACACCTCATTTTTAATATAATAATATTTTCTCAAAGTGGGAAATATGGAAAATACGTACTAAGGTGAAATATAAGTTATAACCAATCCCGAATTGGAGATTTCAATACTTAAAATAATTAAAACAATATCTACAATGCACATTAAAAACTTCTCATACTAGTGCAATTGATGAAAACAAATTGGAACTTATTCGGAATAACATATATTTATATATTATTTAGCACCATAAAGCTAATATGTGGCAATAAGTATGCGTATTATGATGAAATGTTGAAACAAATGAATATAAAGTGTGTATAAGTGAAGGTTTTTTTTTTTTTTTTTTTTTTTTT
>MJUT01023325.1:20246-31030 GCA_002080005.1 Gigantidas platifrons
TGAGGAAGAAAAGCGGACTTACCCGAGGTTTGCCGATTGAGACGAACCTGTGGGTCGTCATCTTGATTACGTATGATTTCAAAATGAGTTATCTTTCTTGGCACGTGATTTCATATTACCGGCTAGAGCCGTATAATATAGATTAGTAAATCGAGTAAATAACCAATCGGATCACTTAGATTTTCTATTGCAGTATGACAATTTTTATTGTGGGGTTCATGTTGTTCATCTTTTTAGTTTTCCATGTTGTGTTTTTGCTTTGTTTATCTTCGTTCTGTATTCAATGTTGCTTGTGTTTCTGGATTGCCAGTTCTTGATTGTCATTCGGATTTCTCTAACGTTTACTTACCTCCGTTTTCACGATTGGTCTCTTGGATTTTGGTACTCTTCTGACAGTATGGTATTTTTGTTTTTGTTTTACTGTTTTGTTACATGTACATAAAGGCTAAATGTACTTACCTTGACCATTTCTGACATGCTGTCTTTGTCTTAAGCGTTCCAAAAGATTGATATGTCCAGTATTATTTAACACTCTTATAAAGCCAACGAGCCAATTGGTGCTAGGCCTGCCTAATAGAAGTGACAGAAGGGTTCTTCTTTTCTCCGGCTTAGTTGATTTCCTTTGTATCTCATCATGTTCGTCAATTGTTATGATTTGTCGTTCAAAAAGCATGTCAAGAACAATAACAATTTCTAGATTGTTAGCGATGTAGTCTAAGTTTTGCTCAATTTTCTCTGATGTCACATTATTCAGTTGGTCATTAACGTTATCGTCGTCATTATCTGGAATATTGATTAATTGGTTAATCTAATATTGTTTTTTTTAATATTATTTATCGTCAAATGAACCATATTTCAGCCCTATTCATAACATCGTGCTCGTGATCGTATGGTATTTAAATTGACAACTACATGTGCAATTGGTGTCTATATGTAATAAAGTTTGTCAGTGACTTGTGGCAGGTCGGTGGTGTCGTCTGGTATTCCGGTGACCGCCACGATATAACTGAAATATTGTTGAAAATGGCGTTGAACATCATAACACATAGCTCATAGTGAGATCACATATGCAAATATACATTATGTAGGTAGTCTATGGAATGGAAAGTCTGAGTAACACGATGAGTACAAACAGTGAAGGAGGAACTGCTTATCCTTCCGAAGCACTTGAGTATACCCCGGTTTTAGAGGGTTCGTGTCACTCAATCTCTAGTTTTATGTGTAGTGTTTGGTTGATCAATGTTTGTCCTTTTGTCCATTTTGTTTTGCCATTGGCTGTCTGGTGATCCATTGCTTCTGATTACCTCATTGGCATCTTCTAACTTGTCTTGCCTTAAAATAGGACATCAGCAACCGTCATTACTGTTTTTGACAGGCAAGGAGCGTAATATTCACGAGGAACTCTTTCGACTCCAATCTTATTGGTGAGATACATACTCGAATCCTACCTCAGAACTAGAAGGTTGCATCTCGCTGTGGATATTCGGGGCCATATTTCTAAGTATTCATGGCTTCATCTGGTGTTTTGAAGCATACCTAACCATTAACAGCGGTTCTATTATATCGATTGTATAATAGTAATTAATACTGTTAAATAGTGTGACAATGATAAAAACGTAGATATCTCATTTAGTGCCCACAACGCGTTTCTGGAATGTCCTCCATCAGGTACGTTCTGAGTCAAAAGATTGGTAAGCCTAATAACTCAAAAGTCTTTGGGAGCAAGAAAACAAAAGGACATAAACAGGACAAGGTCGGCTAATCATTTTAAATGGTCAACGGCGATGAAATATTCAAAAGTACATTGTATTTAACAACATAGTTGATTTACCCACCACGCCGGGTAAGCCATATGGTGTTAGATTATGCCACGCATCTTTCACGTAAAATACAATTTTCAAGAGCGTTTTTAAGCACTAGGTACGCATTTGACTTGTCCGACGCAACTAGAAGACTTTGTACCCTTCGTCGGAAAAACTTGGTACTTTTTCTATATCCCGGGTGTCCCTAAGAGTTTGACTGTTTCGGAGTACGGGCACCAAACTCAAAATTGTGTGACCATGAGGGAAATTACTCTGGATAATTGTATATAAAATTATTAACATACGCTCAGTTAGGCATATGTCTACTTCATCTTTATATCCACTTCTAGCTAGTTCTTGTAGAAACAGATTACATTTGTAGTGTCCTTTACGTATCAATGTTTTCAAAAAAGTTTCCTTCTGATGTACATTGTCAGGTTGTCTTAAAGTGTAACCAAACTCTGCATTGTTAAATGCGTTACTTCGAAGCGCTATAGAGTTCATTTTCTGCAAAGGTATGCGGATTCCTTTAATGAAGCTAAAATGTTGCTGTAATCTGAGGTCACATGTACCTGTTAAGACACATAAAGTATAATGTTAAATAATAGTATTATTCACTATAATGCATTGCAGATATATAACTTTACACCAAGTAAATTAGATAAACATAACAACACACATGCTAGCCTTTAGTGAGGTAGATCTTGAATTCGAGCC
Organism: Gigantidas platifrons; assembly: GCA_002080005.1. NCBI lineage: Eukaryota > Metazoa > Mollusca > Bivalvia > Mytilida > Modiolidae > Gigantidas > Gigantidas platifrons. Next base: position 22,766 of record MJUT01023325.1, read on the forward strand.
TCGGTCGGGTCAAACCAAAGACTATAAAATTGTTATTTGTTGCTTCTCCTCTAAGTAGGCAGCATTAAGGAGAAAAAGCAAAGACTAGTTGGCTGGGAATCAGAATAATGTGTCCAAGTGGAGCGACATGTCTATCAAAGGACTGTTGCTTCAGTGAGCTAGCACTAAAAAAAAACCAACTCAACATGTTGGTCTAAAACAAAGCAGACCTCATCATCATCTCGTTGAAAATTAACTTGTTCTCTCCATGATATAGCTGAACAATTGCCGAGTTGACGTTAAACACTCACTCACTCACTCACTCACTCACTCACTCACTCACTCACTCACTCACTCACTCACTCACTCACTCACTCACATTTAACAATATAAAACAACAAATNTAATGTGTCCAAGTGGAGCGACATGTCTATCAGAGGACTGTTGCTTCAGTGAGCTAGCACTAAAAAAAAACCAACTCAACATGTTGGTCTAAAACAAAGCAGTCCTCATCATCATCTCATTGAAAATTAACTTGTTCTCTCCATAATATAGCTGAACAATTGCTGAGTTGACGTTAAACACTCACTCACTCACTCACTCACTCACATTTAACAATATAAAACAACAAATCGATTCCCTTGTATTGAAGGTCATTTCAATTTCTTTTGTTGTATACAACTGATCATGAACTTCGCTTCTTATCCTTTCAAGCAGAAAATATACAATAATTTGTTTGAAATTATAACATTTATTTGTACTAGCTTTAGAAGCAGATATAAAAACGAGCTTTTCAGTAATGCTTCACAGCGAGTGCAAATGCATTCTATATTTTCAGACAGTGTACCCATATTGTGCTTAAGTGTGAAGTAAAAAACAAAAAACAAAACGACTGCCAAATTGTCTAAAAAGAGCAGAAAAAACATGTTATGGTGTCGTCTTACGTCAGCGCTTATACTGCTACCAGTCAGTGAACGTATAAATTTAAGGTGACTTTGATTGTTTTGTTGATATTGGTGGATTTGTCAACCATAACTATTTCAAATTTCTTTTTATACCGATTGAAGATTCACGCTCTCAGTACTTATTCGTTTACAAGTGTTTAACGCCACTTCAAATGTATTAAAATTCTTTGTATCTTTCAATCATTTTCGACCATCCAATCAAATGCAAAACAGTTAAATGTATTGACCAATCGGACGACGATAGCCCTTGGTATGTGCTCGGTTTTGATGCCTAAAGATACAATAGGTTCTTGGCTGATTGGTCGGTTTAAAATATGACCCCCTCACAAGGGATGAAAACAAAAAATACAACAAACATACATAATTTCAATTCACCATTGCTCATTTCCGACTTCAATTAAATACGTTTTACGGGAGTTATTTACAGCTTAGGCTGCCAAAATGGTCCTATTTTATTACACGTTCAATGAAAATAGCATATATTTGTTTTACAATAATATATTAAAAATTGTAATATAGCAACTTTTTGATAATTATCCTCTGATCTTTCAAAATATTGAAATATCTAACAATTATGAGAAAAAGTTGTCCTTTTCAACGATCTTGTTAGACCGGATACCATTTTTCCTCAAATAAACACGAATGATTTCATTATCAAGTCGGGAATGTGTAAAAGTTCTATTGGAATAACTTCTCCAGCTATATCATGGCTACTTAAATTAATTGGGAAGGTAATCCTGGGCAGTTATGGCAAACTGACCTGGGAACATCCAAATCCTCCACCCTCTCACCGTCACCCAAATTCCCCCGCCGTTACTGGTAAATGTATGGAAGCCTTCACACGTGAGATGGTTATCACGTGTGTGCTAATGTTGTCAGTGACTTGAGATACAGTATGTGGCCAAAAGTATTGACACATGTAAAACAAATCCCTATATAATCAACAAAACCATATTTAATTTTTTTTTTATTGTGAAGTAATTTCTGGATAGATTTTCACAAATTTTATACTAAAACATTCAGAATTGTCAATATTTTGATTGTTTATTTGCTCATTATGTTTATATGATTGGTTTTTATTTGTACATAATTTAAATATGATTATTAATTTTTAGGATTTATTTTAGTTTAAATATATAGGAAAATCAAAGTAAATTTTTAGTTGTTGTGTTTAAGTTATGTACAAATAAAAACCACTCATATAAACATAATGAGCAAATAAACAAACAATATATAAACAATTTCAAATGTTTTGGCGTAAAATTTGTTACAATCTATCCAGAAATCACTTCACAATATTTTTTTGAAAAAAATATGGTTTTGATTGATTACATAGGTTTTTTTTTACATGTGTCAATACTTTTGGCCACATATCGTAAGTCGATGTTTTCCCCTGGGTACTCTAAATGTCGTAAGAACATACATATCTCATAACTTTTTAAAACGTCAATTGTAAAGTCATAATGTGTACATTATAAGACAGCAATTACCATTTATGTTACCCATTTTGTGCTGTCATTGTCCACCATTCCAACAGCTGCAATAAAAGATGTGAATTCAATGTTCATTAATGTATAATAAACATAAACTTCGAATTCCTAATATTTTATTCTTTTTTACCCCATTTTGCATTTTTGTATTGGAATCAGGAGAAGTAACAGACACTAACTACGTGATAAATGAGCATCTTGATAATAATTTTGTGGTCAACAATTATATTGCAACAGAAAGGTGGACCAGTCATACCAAAAAGTTACAAACATGCTATGAGTGAACCGCAAGAAAAGTTTAAAGATACTAACGGGGTAATCGGAATCCGTTAATCGCAGGACAGACAATACAAATGCCAAAAGATAAAGGACAGATAACACAATGGCCAAAATAAAAAGTACAAAATGACAAAGAACGATCTACAAAACATACATATAAAACTAAAGATCGAGTAACACGAACCCCATTAATAACCGGGGATGAATTCAGGTGCCTACTCTAGATGTGTCACCCGTCGTGTTACTCTTGTTACAAACCCCGTGATAAGTCATGAATGAGGAAAGGACCGGACAGTGATTACAACAAACGGAACATATCCGTGGTCATTTGTGATACAGATACTTTGTATCGGTTAACCAAGTCATGGACCGGACGTGGTCATTTGTGATACAGATACTCTGTACCAGTTAACCAAGTCATGGACCGGACGTGGTCATTTGTGATACAGATACTCTGTACCGGTTAACCAAGTCATGATGGCGACGGTAAAACTTTCGAACTGATGGCTTCAACTTAACCACTTGGAACACTTGGATCAGTAGTTTCCTTGTTAGCAGCAACCATCTATCAAAGAAATCATGATAGGAAGCACAAACACTGGAGTATAGGATTAAGTGATATATACTGCATATACAGATGCTGATTGGATGTTGCTACATATGAAGGAACAGTTCACGATGGGAAAATTAAAATCATCTCTTTTGTCATAAAGTTACGTTCATAATGAGTTATCACTGTTAATTTCAAGGTGGAGATCAAGGTATAAAGCAGATACAGCTGTATCTGTTGTATTCTTTATTCCAAGTTCAAAAACATGTTATGGGTGAATTGTAACATCTGGTATTATCGTGCAATGGAAATGTACACCCATTTATCGGTAGTCTATTTATTTTTCTTTGATTTCAGAGAGAGACATTTTCAGCGTCTACGGACATACCATACAACTACAACTGATAATATCCGTCAGCATGACGTCAAGTATATTAAGGCGTTACCGATAAAAACCGTAATGCCAGTCCTATAAGACTCGCTACGATACGACTGGTAATGTCCGTCTTAGTTTTAACATGTTATATTAATTAATAAATATAGTACAATGACATAAATTGTAATATGATACAATACAAATAATTAAAGGTCCGTCTTGACCTTAACAACTGGCGTTATCTGTTATTCTACGTTCTGTCCGTTCATCGTTAATTTAAACATGTGTCCATTGATCTGTTTACGGGATACAGTTAGTATCAGTCTGATACTGAAAATTATTGGTTAGCTTGACGTCAAGCCTGAAGTTACCAATAAAACAACAACGTTATATTTGACTCGACTAATAATATCAATAGTATGAAAGCTCGTTGAATCGGGTTCAGTGCTGTACTAGTGATAATGCATGTTACATCATTCACAACTGTCGGTATTCTATATATAAAACTGTGGTCTGCGAAAGAAGTTGGAGTTCGAATCTCGATCAGGGCAGGATGTACAACATTATGTGATACACTTGTCAGTGACTTGCGACATTTCGGTGGTTTTCCGGTTTCCTCTACCAATAAAACTGACCGCCAAAATATAACTGACATATTGTTGTAGGTGGCATTAAACACCATCAAACACGCAAACAATATTTAAAACTGTGGTCCGTGATAGAAAAGTGTGAAGATACCACAGGGTTTTCTTGGCTTCAAAGATATTTAAAGTACTGTGGATTCATTTTTATTCGTGGGATACCAATTTTCGTAGATTTCGTGGGTCACAGCAATCCACGAATTTAAGAATTCAACGAAGAATAATCGCAACAGTTGAGTTTTAATTATTTTGGCATGCTCGAATGTCTTATTTCGTTGTGATAGGTGCAATACTGTACATTTTCAGATGTGAGTATATAGTAACTTGCATTAAAAAATAAATATTTTGAAGAAAATGTTCTTAAAAATAATAAAACTCTTGCATTTATAATTTGTTGTATTGTAAAATGTGATTTTGAAGGCATCTGTTTACTTCCGGTTATGTTTTGTAGTTCTAGTATAGTGTTGATTTACGAAGTGCATTGCATGTTGGTAATTAATAATTTGACAAAATGTGTTTATATTGTAATTATTATTGATTATAGGAGATAAACGGATTAATGATAAGGTACTTTTCCCGTGGGTAATTTTGTGTGTGACAGGAGATTATAAATTAAAATTTCACACCTTTGACCAACAACATATTTATCTGTCATACGGACACGCGTCAAAGCATGTTTGTTTCTGTATTCTGGACAAAAACGACATAGCTGAAATAAAGCTTGTTATTTGGCATGTAGATGTTTTTCCGTCAGCTTTACGTTCTTTTCTTTCCATGAACTTACCTATTTTTTCCTTCAAGCATTTCTTTAATCAGAAATAGTTAATGGGGTCATAAAACACACTGACTCTGCTTCCGGTCCCTCAAAAAAATGGTCCGAAAAACGTATTTTTAGCTTTTACTGAAAAAAATGTAAAAGACATACGAATATTTTGTAACGCGTTACATGAGAAAATTTTGCGTTCTTCCAATAAATTAGTTTTCAAAAGCAAAATTAAACCTAATATAATATAATAAAACAACTATTCGTATAATTCTCTATACAAGCATGTATCGGAGATAAAAATCCATCAATCTAAAAAAAATCTACATTCGTTTTACTTATTTCATGTTCTATTTAGTCAAAGTATCACCAATAGCGCGCGTAACATCTCCCCTAAGTATTTATAGCGAAAACGCGAGTTGAGTAAATTTTACTATTGCATTATGGCTTGGGACAATTGGGTGTCAGCTTGGGCTGCAAACAAAGTAAGCGTGCTTTCACACTATTGATCATTTTCTAATGACTGTAAAATGTGTCCTAATTGATTTCAATCATTTGTGCATCGAAGGGATTAAAATACCCTATCAAATTCCGACAAGACAATTTTAAATAGTACAACAAACGAACAAATAATTAGTAAATTGCGTTCACGCTTATATGAACACTTTAATGAAGAATTATGAAACTGGGAATTTGACGACTTACGCACACATTTTGAACGAATTTTAAACTTTATTTTATTATCTGTGGAACAGCGATCGACGAATTTACGTATGTTAAACTTTTTTTTTATTTTTTGAAACAGCGATCCACGAATTTACGTATCCACAGTATTTGTTTTTCCAATGTTGGGACATTGAGTCACTTAATGAATGTTATTTCAGAAATTTGTCGTACGAAATAGATAAGACATCTGCATTTTCGATTAAAAACTTACCGGTAAATTCACCCGACATAACGACAAAGTACCATATCTGGTCGTTTTTAATGCATTACATTATTCTATTTTTATAATATTACTCAACCCTATTACGTTTTAAAACTAAACTTTCCATACTTTTTATCATATCATTCAAAATTATTCAAAGGAAGGATTTAAAACCTGTTGGTATTTTATTGTATTATGAAAGACTGTTCCTTGGTAGCAAATTGGTATTATATATTAGTTATGTCAAAACTGATTTATATTGCATTGATTTTGTCAATTTTGGTTATTGATAAAGCGCCAGTATGTATATACTTTAATTTATTATGTTGATATACCCTATACAATTAAATTTTCAGTATCAACGAACTAATTCACTGAGAGACAACGATATGGTCTTTATCGATCTTCATAGCTACCATTTGTCTATGTCTATTCTACAATCACTACCTTTACAATAAGGTATACGAGAAAAATGAAGGGAAAATACCACACTTTCTGAACAGTTCCAAAATCTAATTACAATAGATACGAGACAAATTCTATAGCCCTAACGTATATATATTAATGCTCGGATTACTGGCTGGTACAGGCACTTCAATAACACGTGGCGGTGACTTATTTTTTGCTTTATTCGTCCCGTATGTAAATTTTTATAAAAAAATCTCCTTGCGAACGGTAAGAAATTGTAACGCCGACGTAAAGACATTTGAAATCGATTGGGATGATGCTTATTCAGTATTTTCAGTAATATTTGGCTGTTGTTAACATACTGAACTTGCCTGATAAACACCAGATACGCACATTGTCTGTAAAGATCAAATTTATGTGAACCCGCTGCGAAACAGTCTCGAAAAAACTCACCAAAGCCTCAATGTTTCCGTCTAAAAAAAATCACAACTTTTAAGTACCTGTAATATGATTTTTCCTCGGACTTCGTCCTCTTTCAATATACTTTCATCGTATCGATACAAACACGTATGAACCTCATCAAAAGGCTGTAATTGTATATTAGCAATGCAAGCTAAAAATTCGGTAGTTTATAGTAGTTCTTAATTTTTTTAAGAAAAAACATGTAGCTTTATATAAAATAAATAGGGAACATTGGAAGCTTCCGATTACCTTTGTCCATTGTTACATGTGTAGGTTTATATAATATGTCCAAAAAAGTAATATGATCATTGTATTGTTTTTCGGAAGGAATAACTTCAGTTTTGTGTTTTCTCAAATTGTTAGTTCATAAAATTGTATTGAAATTATACAATAAAACGACATTTAATTCTGCTTTACACAATAATAGATTGATCGTACTTACCTTAGTATTTTTCTCACAACATTAAAACGTCCATTAAAGTATACTGCTTTTGAACTACAGACACTTCCATGTTTCCACCTTACACAATCCGCAGTTCTTTGATCGAGATCTGTTTATGTTTATTAAGCGCCAAGTTGCATCTCAATGAACTAAGAGGCCCGGGTGGCTCAATGAGTTAGATAGTTGGATTACCATGCAAACAACTCATACAAATCTATCACCAATACGGCATGGGTTCGCGCCTGGCTTTGTAAATTGCAAAAAGAGTACACTCGGCTCGCAGCCGCAAGTGATAAAGTTCACCAGTTGCTTGCCCATGATCGGTGGTTCTTTCCGGGTATTCCGGCCTCTTCCAAGACTAAAACTGGTCGCCTTGATATATCTGAAATATTGCTGAAAGTGGAGTTAAAAACAATATATCAAATTAAATCAATGCATTAAAACGTTCGGGTATCTACAATATAAACCTTTGATATGTATTCTTCTTATCTGTCTAATAAACATTCAAAAGACACTTGTTTATTCTCATAGGCATATCTTATCAGTTGGTAATTAAGAGCTTTTGCTTCACTGTTTATTACCTACCGACTTTAACTTTCTGAACTCCGAACTTTGTGTATTAGAAGCTCCCTTTACGCTTAAAATAGCTTTAATAGATTCCAAAAAGCACTTACAGGCATACATGCTGTCAGAATTGAATTTGCTTTTATTAAAAGTTGCCAATATGCGATGTTTTATTCTAATTGCAGTTGAAATTTTTCATAATATCATACGTAAATAGCCTAGAACGAAGGAAATACATCGCTGTTTGATTTTTTTTCCATCCAGTCAAGACTTCAATGTTTACCCGCGCAATATTCATACATTCATACGACCTACACAGTGAACTCATTTGGTAAAGCGTTTGCGCATGTGCGAAATTGTTTGTTGAAGAAAAAGCACATGACACAAACCAACACATTGACGGATTCTACACGAAAAC